>JAABKJ010075445.1:111774378-111958366 GCA_011634705.1 Andricus grossulariae | reverse complement strand
CGGTAGAGGATTCAACTACTTTGTTAAAAATTCATTTTTTTTATTAAAGATTTATCATTTTAGTAAAAAATTGATCTCTTTGAAAATTCGTCTTTTTTTATAAATTTCATCTATTTTGTTAAAATTTAATATTTTCGTGTTAAAAAAATTGAACTGTTTTGTAGATAATTTTTCTCTTTTTGAAAAAACTTGATCTTTTTTAGTTTAAAATGCAACTGCTAAAAATTATTTTTTATTGTTGTTAAGGATTCAGCTACTTTGTTAAGAAATTTTCTTTTTCGGCATGAATTTATCTATTTTTATTGGAAATTAATATCATTTTTGGTTGAAATATTATTTATTTTATCTGAATGAAATTAAATAATTTGATAATAATAATCAATGGTACAAAGATCTTGGTCACATTAAAATTTCACAACAAAGATTTAAGGCAATTTTTGTAATTTTTCAGAATTAAAAAAAAAAATTGGAAAAATTCGAATAATTTTGAAAGACAGTTAGAAAGTTTAAAAGTTTTGGAAATAGCTAAAAAAAGTTGAAATCTGAAAATATTTCAAAAAATTTTCAACAAAATGTAAATTTTTTAAGATTTCGAAAAAAATTTCGAAGCTTTTTAAGAAGTTTCAAAGACTTACAAAAAAATAAAGAAACTTTCTTACAGTGCCTGGGAAAATTTAAACTGATTTTTTATTTTGAAAAATTAAGTTCAAGAGAATATTTAGAAACATTTAAAAATATGACAAACATTTTAAAAATATTACAAAACATTTCTAAAATTGTCATAACAGATTCTGGAAGATTTTAAGGCAATTTTGAAATTTTTCAGAATTTTAAGAAAATGTTGGGAAAAATTCGAATAATTTTAAAAGATATTTAGAAGGTTTAAATGTTTTGGAAATAGTTAAAATGAATATTTGAAATTTGAAAATATTTCAAAAAATTTTTAACAAAATGTAGATATTTGAAAATTTCGGAAGAAATTTCGAAGCTTTTTAAGAAGTGTAAAAGGCTTCAAGAAAAAAAAAACTTTTTTTTTTAAATTTCTACCAAACGAATTGAATTTTCAACATAAAAAGATTTTTCTATCAAGAAGAAAATAAAATTAAAAAAAAGTTGAATTTTCTACAAAACAGTTGAATTTTAACGAAAATATGATTTTTCGGATAAAATATCTAAATTTTCAACCCAAAAAGAATGAAATTACAACAAAAGAGTTGAATTTATAACCAAAAAGGATAACTTTTTAATAGAAATGATAAATTATCATCAGAATAATTAATTGGTTCACCATATAGTTGCATTTTTAACCAAGAAACATTTTTTAGTCAAGGAAAAAAGAATTTCAACCGGATCGTTGGATTTTCACCAAAAAAGTTAATTTTCCCCCAAAGAGTTGAAATTTTCAACCCAATAACTGGAATTTTCAACAAAACATTTAAATTTTTAAGAAAATAGTTGAATTTTGAACAAAAAAATATGATTTTTAGATCAAAAATCGAATAATTCAAACTTCAGTTGAAAAAAATACTTATTTCTATCAAAAAAAGAACAAATTTTCAACAAAATAGTAGAATCCTCAACCAAAAACGATTAATTTTTATCAAACAATTGCACTTTTAACCAAAAAAAGATTAATTTTCCATCAAAAGAGATAAATTTTCAAAAACCAAACACGAATTTTCAACTAAAAAGATAAATGTGGTACCAAATCTGCTAGCGTAAAAAAAATTCAGTTCAAAATTTAATTTTCAATCAAAGAGATGAATCTTCAACAACAAAAATTAATTTTTAACAAAGTAGCTAAACTTTTAAGCACACGCTTTTATTTTTAACAAATACAAAAAATTTAAAGCAGATCATTGAATTTTTAACAACAAAAAAAGCTAATTTTCCTCTAAAAGTCAAATTTTTAACCTAAGAACTGGAATTTTCAACGAAACATTTGCATTTTCAACAAAAAAAGATAAATATTCATAAAAATAGTAAAATCATGAACCAAAAACGATTAATTTTCATGAAACAGTTGCATTTTTAAATAAAAAAAATTAAATTTCTACCAAAAGAGTTGAATTTTCAACCAAAAAAGATTTTTCAATCAAGAAGAAAATAAAATTTCAACCAAATTATGAATTTGGTAGAAAAAATTGTACCTCCAGAAGTCTTCAGCTGTATCGACAGAAGCAATCTCATGATTACAGTCTTCCCATTTTTTGGCTCGATCTAGTTCGAAATACCAAAGAGTCCAAGTGCATTGAAGCGGATGCTTCAAAAGCAACTCTGGATCAGAAAGTTCCTCCGTGCTCACCAATGCCAACTCCGTTTTCTTCATTTCCTAAAGAAAAATTAAATTTTTAAAATCACAAGCTGATCGCAAAATTTAATTTTTAAAATTCCGTTAATTTTCCTTGACTTTTTAAGAAAATAGTTAAATTTTTAATAAAAGAATTGAATTTTCAACAAAATATTTCAATTTTTAATCAAACTGTTAAATTTTCGACCTACCAAGATTAATTTTAAACCAAATGGTCGAATTTTTAATTTAAAAGATTAAAATTCAACCAAATAGTTTAATTTTCAAACCAAAAAGACAAATTTTTTAGAAGACTGGTGAATTTTCAGTCCGAAAAGTTGAATTTTTAAGAAAAAGATAAATTCTCAACCAAAAATGTAATAGATGATATTTCAGTAAAAAACAAAACAAATTTTCAACAAAATAGTTCAATTTTCAACGAAAATGTTGAATTTTCAATTAAACTGTTGATTATTCATCCAAATTGTTGAATTTTCAATATAAAAAAAAATTAATTTTCGACCAAACGGTCGAATTTTTAATAAAAGAAGATCAAAATTCAACTAAATACTTCAATTTTCAAGCCAAGAAGTCGAATTTTGTAGAAGACTGTTGAATTTTCAACTTTAAAAGTTGAAATTTCTACAAAATAGTTTATTTTTCAACCAAAGAGTTGAATTTTCGAGCCAAAAAGACGATTTTTTTTTAAAAGCAGCTTAATTTTCAAAAAAGAAAAAAAGATGAATTCCTCAACGAAAAATGTAATAGGTGATATTTCAATACACTGAAATGAACGAATTTCCCATAAAATAGTTGAATTTTCAACAAAAAAGGACGACTTTTTACTAAAATGGTTAAATTTTCAACCAAACAGTTGCATATTTTTGCATTTTTTTCGCATATTTATCCAAGAAATAGGAAATTTCTATTAAAATGGGTGAATTTTTAAATTAAAAACACAAATTTTCACAAAAATAGTTGAATTTTCACCCAAAAAAAAATTGCAAAAACATAGTTAAATATGCAACCAAATAAATGTATTTTTAACCAAAAAAATGATAGTTAAACTTTAAGTAAAAAATTGTTAAACTTTAAGTAAAAAATTAATTTTGAATTAAAAATAACATAAACTTGTAACGAAATAGTTAAATTTTCAAACAAGCAGGTTAATTTTCTACCAAGAAGATTAAATTTCTATAAAAAAAAATTAATTAAAAAAAATTCAATAGTTGAATTTTCAGCTATAGAACTAAATTTTTAACTATAACGATAAATCTTCTACCAAAAAAATCCATTTTTAACCAAATAGTAGAATTTTCAATCCAAAATTTTAGTTTTCTACAAAAAGAAAACGAATTTTCAAGTACAAAAGATAAATTTTCAATTAAATATTTCAACTTTTAACGAAAGAGATCAATGTTAAAATAAAATAATGAATCGTCAACTGGAATAATTAAATTTTCAGTTAAAAAAATTAATTTTCAACCCAAAGAGATGAATTTTCTACAAAACAGTTGAATTTTCAACCAAAAAGAATGACTATTAATAAAGACTATTAATTATTAATTAATAAAGACTATAATAATATATATATAATATTACTGTTGAATAATTGAATTATATAATAAATAATGATAATTAATAATAATTATAGTTATTTTATTTTTATTTATTTATTTTATTTTTCATTTTTTATTCAAATATATAGAATAATTAATATTAATAAAGACTATTAATAAAGAATGACTATTTAATAAAATTATTGAATTTGCAACAACATAATAAAATGTTTAATTAAAAATGTAATCATCAGGAGGAAAAAAAAGAAATTGAAATACAAGGCAAATAAATTACTATCAAGAATATTATATCAGTGTTTTTAGCACAGAATCTTCTATAAACGAAATGAAACAATTTTAATTTAAAAATTTCAAATTTATTATCCCTGACATTTTCCTGATTTTCAGATTTTCCCTGATCTACGGCCACCCTGG
The DNA here is from genome assembly GCA_011634705.1 of Andricus grossulariae. Taxonomy (NCBI): domain Eukaryota; kingdom Metazoa; phylum Arthropoda; class Insecta; order Hymenoptera; family Cynipidae; genus Andricus; species Andricus grossulariae. The sequence continues at coordinate 111,954,082 of JAABKJ010075445.1, read as the reverse complement.
TTGGACTACTTTTAGGTCCTCATCCTTTAATTATTAATATTTCTCTAAAAAATAGGTGTGTCACGAAAATATCGAAAGCATTGTTGTCGTTTTTTTCTCAATGCCGATTGGGTAATTTGAAAAACTGGAAGGAAGGAATGTTGCAAAATTCACACACGTAATCAAGAATTGAGTTTCAGTTGAAGACAAAGAATTTCACATTTGTGTGCATAATAGAACTGACTAAAATTTAAGATTTATTCATGTAAAATTTTATTATTACATTTTTAGTTAAAATTATTAATTTTCAACCAAGAAAAAGGGAATTTTTTAACAAAATACGTAAATTTTTAACCAGGAAAGATTTTTCAATCAATAACGAAAAAAAATCTTACTCAAAATGTTGAGTTTTTAAGTCATGAAGACGAATAAAAAAAAAGTGTTGAATTTACAACCCAAAAATATGCAATTTCTACTAAAATAATTCAATTTTCGACTAAAAAGATGAATTTAATAGCAAAAATGAAACTAAAGTGATGCATCTTCAATTAAACAAATAAATTTTTTACCAATTAGTTGAATTTTCAACCAAAAAGATTAATTTTCTACCAAAATAGAATAATTTTTGACAAAATACATAAATTTTCAACCAAAAAGGTTAACTTGCTACCAAAAAAGACAAATTTTTAATAAAATAGATGAATTGTTATCTAAAAAATATAAATTTTCAACAAAAAATAGAATAGTTTAATTTTAAGTCAGAGAAATAAGTTTTTAACGAAATAAAATAAATTTGTAATGAAATTGTTAAATTTTCAACTGAACAGTTTTATTTTCAACTTGAAAATATAAATTTTCAAGAACAAATATAATAGTTTACTTTCAACGAAATTGTTAAATTTTCAACCAATCAGATGAATTTTCAACCAGAAGGATTCAATGTATAACAAAAAAAAATCGACGAAAAATAAAATTGTTAGATTTTTAGTTTAAAAAATTAATTTTTGATTTATAAAAATAATTTTCAACCAAAGAAATGAAATTTCAGCCAAAACGATTAATTTTCTACCGAAAAAGAATAATTTTTGAGAGAATACATGAATTTTCAACAAAATATTTTATTTTTTGATGAGATTTTCATCCTAATAGTTAAATTTTCAACCAAAACATAAATTTGTTACAAAAAAAAGACAAATTTTCAACTAAAAAAGATAAATTGTTAAGAACAGATAGAATAGTTTAATTTGAATGAAATTGTTAAACTTTCAACCAATCAGATGAATTTGGTAAATTTTTTACCAAAAAGATGAATTTTCAACCAGAACGATGAAATTTTCTACCAAAAAAGACATGAAAAAAAAACATTAATTTTCAACAACAAAAAACATCAATTTTCAACCCAAAATGGAATAGTTATATTTACATTCCAGAAAAATTAATTTTTATTAAAAAAAAAACAACTAATTTTCAATAAAATAGTTGAAATTTCAATTTCAGAATTGAATTGTCTTGCAAACAGATGAATTTTTTACCAAGAAGATTCATTTTCTACTAAAAAAAAGATAAATCTTTAAGTAAAACAAAAAACATTAAGTTTCCAAAAAAAAAAAACGATAATTTTCAACCAAATAGTTAAATTTTTAAGCAAAGAAAGCAATGTTTAACTATGTATAATGATCAATCTTAAATAAAAAAATGAATTTTTAGCTAAAGAAATAAATTTTCAAACCAAGAAGGTTAATTTTCTAACAAAATACATGAATAGATCAATTTTCGACCAAAAAGATTAATTTTCAACCAGAAAGAATAATTTTCTACCAAAAAGACGACTTTTAAAAAAATTCATGAATTTTCAACAAAAAAAGATAAATTTTCAACCCAAAATGGAATAGTTATATTTACGTTCAAGAAAAATTAATTCTTATTTAAAACAAACAAAAAACTAATTTTCAACTTGAGAATTGTCCACCAAACAAATAAATTTTTCACCAAGAAAATTAATTTTCTACCAAAGAATCAAATTTCTAACAAAAAAAGGAAGAATTTTCAACAAAATAGTTAAATTTTTAGCCAAAGAAAATCATTTTCAACCAAGAAGGTTAATTTTCTACCAAAAAGATAAATTTTCAACCAGAAAGATGACATTTTCTACCAAAAAAAGACTTTAAACAAAAAACATGAATTTTCAACAAAAAAAAGATAAATTTTGAACCCAAAATGGAAGTTATATTTACATTCCAGAAAAATTAATTTTTATTTAAAAAAAACTAATTTTCAATAAAATAGTTGAATTTTCAACGTAAGAATTGAGTTGTTTCACAGAGAATTTTTTACGAAGAAGGTTAATTTTTTACCAAAAAAAAGACGATTTTTCAACAAAATACATGAACAGATCAATTTTCGACCAAGATTCATTTTGTTTTAAAAAAAGTACGAATTTTCAACCCAAAAAGAGAAAATCAAGTTTCTAACCAAAAAAAGGAGAATTTTCAGCGAAATAGTTGAATTTTTAACAAAAGAAAGCAATTTTCAACAATAATGATCAATCTTCAATAAAGGAAATTAATTTTGTACCAAATATTTCAGTCTTCAACCATAAAGATTAATTTTCTACCACTGATATTTTTAGCAAAAAATTATTTTCGATCAATTAAAATAGAATTTCAAAAAAACAAAAAAAAAACCTTTCTGAATTAAAATGGTGAAGCGTCTACCAGCAAATATGAATTTTTAACAAGATACATGAATTTTCAACGAAACAGATACATTTTTAACCAAAGAACTCAAATGAACAATCATTACCCTCTCAACCCAAAATGCAATAGTTATATTTACAGTTAAGAAAAATTAGTCTTCTACAAAAAAAAAATTTAATAAAGTAGTCAAATTTTCAACTAAGGAAATGAATTGTCCAAAAAACAGATAAATTTTTCACCAAGAAGATTAATTTTCAACTAAAGAAGAAGAAATTAAGTTTCTAACAAAAAAAAAAAGAATTTGCAACCAGGTAGTTGGATTTCTAACCAAAGAAAGCAATGTTCTACTATGTATAATTATCAATCTTCAAAAAAAAAAAATTTTAGCCAAAGAAATGGATTTTCAACAAAGAAGGTTAATTTTCTACCAAAAAAGATAATTTTTCAACCAAATACATTAGTAGATAAATTTTCGACCAAAAACATTAATTTTCAACCAGAAAAATTAATTTACTACCAAAAAAGACGACTTTAAAAAAAAATACATGAATTTTCAACAACATAAAAAGGTAAAATTCTCAACCCGAAATGTAGTAGTTATATTTACAGTCAAAAGAAATTAATTTTCTACCAAAAAAATAATAATTTTCAATAGTCAAATTTTCAACTAAAGAAATGAATTGCCCGCCAAACTGATGATTTTTTCACCAAAAAGATTAATTTTCTACCAAAAAAAAGTTGAATTTTCAACTAAAGAAGAAAAACTTAAGTTTCTAAAAAAAAAAAAAATTTTTAATCAAATAGTTAGATTTTTAAATAAAGAAAGCAATGTTCAACTATATATGTATCAATTATAAGATATACCTGGTATATGGAAAATGGATGAAGATATTCACTTTCTCTGATCCGGGGATCTTTCTAAATTCCTTTGTTTTGTCTGGCGGTTTACGTTGAGCTGTTGAAAGCAATAATTATTTAGGATCCAAAGCTTAATTTTTCCTTAGTGCATGAATATAATTCGGAAGTGGACATGTCTGTTTGGCTGAGATGAGCGCCTAATGAAAAAGCAATAATGTGAAATAACGTATGAGATTTGAGATCCTGCAATATATAAGCGTAAATTTTTTAAGAATATTCATTGGTTTACACTCTTATTGGAATTTTGAAAAAAAATTTTTCTTTATTAAAAGAAAATGTGGACTTTGCTTTGTATTCTGTCTTTTATATTATTCGTTGTCTCTGATTCTATTGGTAAATATAATAAAATTCAGGATTTAGAATGCATGATACCGAAGGGTTGAACAACTGTTATAATTTGGTGTACATATTTTCATGTAACCTAATGTAACCTTGCGTAATCTTGATTATGATATTTGAAATAGAATGATTTCTTGAGAGGAGATGAAGGTCTCGAACAGGATTATTATCATATTTTTTCTATATTGATAACAGAAGCTGGTTTTGGTATGGTACCTCACATGTATTGGAGTTTTACCATACAAGTCCAGTAGTCAGTAACACTTGTGTTTCATATTTCCAGCCAAAACTTTTGCTAATATATAGTATATAGCGCGCGTATTCATGGAATTCATGGAATTCAAGGAATTCATGGAATTCGCGGAATTCATTAAATTCTCGAAATTCATGAAATTCAAAGAATTCCAGGAAATTACTGAATTCATGGAATTCGCGAAATTAATGGAATCCTCGAATTTTATGAAATTCACAAAACTCATGGAATTAAAGAAATTCATGGAATTCACGGAATTCGTGGAATCAATGAAATTATCTAAATGCATGAAATTCACGAAATCAATGGAATTCTCGAAATTCGAAGAATTCAAGGAATTCGAGGAAACCACGGAATTCACGAAATTCATTGAATTCATGGAATACGAGGAATTCACTGAATTCAAAGAATTCGTTTGATTCCCTATATTCGCGGAATTAATGGAATTCTCGAAATTTATAGAATTCTCGACATTCGTAGGATTCCAGGAATTCATGGAATTCAAGAAATCACTGAATTCATGGAATTCGCGAAACTAATTGAATTATGGAACTTTTGGGGATACATGAAATTCATGTAATTAAAGGAACTCATGGAATGCATAGAGTTCATGAAATTCAAGGAACTCACGAAATTCAAGGAATCCATGGAATTCAAGGAATTCACGAAATTCAAGGATTTCACAGAGTTCACGGAATTCATTGAATGCTATGACTTTTTCAGCCACCTGCAAATCAATCAATTCCTTGAAGACCTTCAAATTTCTTGAATTCCTTCAATTTCATGAATTACTTGAATTTCATTAATTCCGGCAATTCCTTTAACTCCATGAATTTCGTGAATTCCATAAAGTTCGAGAATTCCATTGATTTTGTGAATTCCATGAATTCAGTGATTTCCTTGAATTCCGTAAATTCCGTAAATTCCATTATTTTCATAAAATCCTTGAATTCGATGAATTCCGTGATTCCATGAATTCCTTGAATTTCATAAATTCCGTGATTTGCTTGAATTCCTTAAGTCACGTAAATTCCATAAATTCCATTAACTCCTTGAATTCCATTAATTCCGAAAATACAGTGAATTCAACGATTTCAGTGAATTTCTTAAATTCTATAAATTCCGTGGATTTCATTAATTCCGTGAATACCGTCAATCCTATAAATTCATTTAATTCGATAAATTTCGTGAATTCCTTAAATTCCATAAATTTTACGAATTTCTTGAATTCCTTGAATGACGTGAATTCCATGAATTCCTTGAATGTCTCGAATTCCTTGAATTCTTTGATTTCCGTGAATATGGTGAATTCCATTAATTTCGTGAATTATATGAATTCCATCAATTCCGTAAATTCCATATATATATATAGTGAACTCCTTCAATTCTAATAATTCCATACATTTCAAAAAGTCTTTGAATTTCATGAATTCCGCAAATTCCATTAATTTGTTGAATTCCTTGTGCACAATTTACGGCTTCTAAACATTACAATTATGTATTGGAATTCTCGACGGTGATTTCACTCTTTACAACACTTACAATACATGTATTGCAATTTGGTCATTCCAATATTGTCTTTGCAATTTACTCACCTTTTTGATATGAAATTCAACTATTCCAGTTCAAAATTCATCATTTTATTTGAAAATTCATCAGTTAGGTTGAAAATTGAAATATTTTCATGAAAATCCGTTTTTGTTGTTGAAAATTAATTTTTTTTTTATTTTAAAGTTTAACTCTTCTATTTTTTGTTTGAAATTGATATTAATTAGTGGAAATTTAAGCATTTGTTGAAAAATTAATTTATTTTGCAATTTTTGGCTCTGTTGTGTTCAAGTGTGTTTAGAATGAACGTCATAAATGAAAATAAATGTTTGCGTTTAGCAGTTTACATCTATGCAAACCTGTTGAATCTTTGTAATTATAATATTCGGCTGATTGTAATTGATGTTGACCAGTTCGAAATTTAATTGGAAGGTGTTTGATTTTGTTAGTATTGGTCCACAATTCCTTTGGATGAACCCATCTGTGTAGTTCGTTTCTTCCATTGTTGTAGCATCTTGCAACCGTGTTGTAAGATTAGCTGGTGCTAATTGATGTTTACCGAGGTAAGAATTTAATTAGATGTTGGATTTTGTTGGTATACTGGTACCAGTACCAGTATCAGTACCAGTATACCTAGAAAATCACAGGTCTCTTAATTAAATTCTTACCTGGTCAACATCAATTAACAGCAGCTAATCATATAACACGATTGGTAGAAGATACAAGAGTGTAACAAACCAAATAGACAGATGGATTTTTTTCAAAGGAAGTTTGGGCCAGTATACCAACAAAATTCAAGAACTTAACATTCAAATTCTCACCTGTTCAACATCAATCAACAGCAGCTAATCATACAGCACGGTTTGAAGAAGATACAACAGTGAAACAAACCAACTATACAGATGGGTTCCTTTAAAGAAACTTTGCACCAGTATACCAACAAAATACAACATCTTCTAATTAAATCCTTACCCGGTCAACATCAATCAACAGCAGCTAATCATACAACATGATTTGAAGAAGATACAACAAAAAAACCAACCAACTATACAGATGTGTTCCTTTAAAGAAACTTTGCACCAGTATCCCAACATAATACAACATCTTCTAATTAAATTCTTGCCTGGTCAACGTCAATTAACAGCAGCTCAACAAACAAAACGATTGGAAAAGGTACAACAGTGTAACAAACGAACTACACGGATTGGTTTTTTCAAAGAAAGTTTGGACAAATATACCAACAAATCCAACATCTTCTAATTAAATGTTTACCTGGTCAACATCAATGAACATCAGCTAATCATAAAACACGATTGGGAGAAGATACAACAGTGTAACAAATCAACTATACAGGTGGGCTCTTTTAAAGGAATGGACCTGTATACCAACAAAATCCAATATCTAAGAAGACGTAAGACTTTCATCTACGACCATGTCCAACCATGCTCAACTCAACCAGCGGTACAGATGGATTCTTTATAGACCAGTATACCAACAAAATCCAACATCTTCTAATTCAATCTTACCTGGTCAACATCAATTAATATTAGCTAATCATAAAACACGGTTGGAAGAACATACAGCAATGAAACAAACCAACTATACAGATAAATTCTTTATGGACCAGTACACCAACAAAATCTAACATCTTCTAATTAAATTCTTACCTAGCTCAGATCAGCTAATCATACAACACGTTTGAAAGAAGATGCAACAATGGTGCATACCAAATAAACAGGTGGGTTCTTTCAAAGGAATGAACCAATATACCCAAAAAATCCAACATGTTCTGATTAAATTCTTACCTGGTCAACACCTATTACAATCAGCTAATCATACAACATGGTTGAAAGAAGGTACAACAATGGAACAAACTAACTATATAGATGGTTTCCTTATGGACCAGAGTTCCAACAAAATTCAGTATCTTCTAATTAAATTCTTACCCAGCCAACATCAGCTAATCATACAACATGGTTGACAGAAGATATAACAATGGAACAAACGAACTATACAGGTGGGTTCTTTTAAAGAGATGGACAAATATACCAACGAAATTCAACATCTAAGTAATTACAATGGAACTCTCTCGGATCAAATAACAGATGTCCCCTACTCTTCCTAAACTTAAACTTATTGTTCCGAAAGATAATCGCTAAATGCAAATATTTCTCACAATGATAATATTTCTCACAATGATAATGATAATTGAGGAAATGAGGGAAATGTTCGTGTGATAAAAAATGGTATAATGATTGTCAAGAGCTATACTGCTGGAAGATATTCATGGAAAACAACAAAAGATTTCACAAACAAAGATTAAAGAAAGATTTCACAAATATTTTAAAGATTTCATAAAGAGTTCAAAATATTTCAAAAAGTTTCACAAAGCTTTAAAAAATTTTAGAGATATAAAAGATTTCATGGATTTCAAAGATTTTACAAAAATTTTAAAAGATTCTAAAAGATTTCATGAAGAATTCACAAAGATTTCAAATCCTTTAGAAGATTTCAACGATTTCACGAATATTTCAAAGATTCCAGCAAATTCGAAAAGATTTCAAACAGAAAGAATCAAGAAGGATTTCACCATTATTTTAAAGATTTCAAAAAGTTTCACAAATCTTTCAAAAATTTTAGAGATATAAAGGATGTCATGCATTTCAAAGATTTTACAAATTTTTCTAAAGATTCCGAAAGATTTCACAAAGATTTTAAATACTTCAGAAGATTTCAACAAATTTGAGAAGATTTCAAACGAACACAAAATATATCACAAAGAAGGATTAAAGAAAGATTTTAACGATTTCATCAAGATTTCAAAATATTTCGAAAAGTTTCCCAAAGCTTTCAAAAATTTTAAAGATATAAAAGATTTCAAGGATTTTACAAAAAATTTTAAAAGATTCTAAAAGATTTCATGAAGAATTCACAAAGATTTTTAATTCTTTAGAAGATTTCAACGAATTCACGAAGATTTCAAAAAATTTGAGAAGATTTCAAACGAACACAAACAAAGAAAAAGAAAGATTTCACAAATGTTTTGAAGATTTCATAAAGATTTCAAAATATTTCGAAAAGCTTCACAAAGCTTTCAAACATTTTAGAGATATAAAAGATTTCATGGATTTGAAAGATTTCAAGAATTTCAAAGATTTTACAAAAATTTTAAAAGATTTCATGAAGATATTAAAAAGATTTTAAATACTTCAGAAGATTTCAACAAATTCACAAAGATTTTAAAAGTTTCAGAAAGATTTCAAACAAACACAAAAGATTTCACAAAGATTTAACAAAATTTGAGAAGATTTCAAACGAACACAAAAGATTTCACAAATGTTTTAAAGATTCCTTGAAGTGTTCAAAATATTTCAAAAAGTTTCACAAAGCTTTCAAATATTTCAAAGATATGAAAGATTTCATGGATTTCAAAGATTTTACAAAAATGTTAAAATATTCCAAAAGATTTCATGAAGATTTCACAAAGATTTTATATACTTCAGAAGATTTCAACAAATTTGAGAAGATTTCAAACGAAAATTTCAAAGATTTCAAGGATTTCAAAGATTTTACAAAAATTGTGAAAAATTCCTAAAGATTTCATGAAGATTTCTACAAATTTGAGAAGATTTCAAACGAACACAGAAGATTTCATACAGAAAGATTAAAGAAAGATTTCACAAAGATTTTAAATACTTTAGAAGATTTCACGAAGATTTCAATAAATTTGAGAAGATTTCAAACGAACATAAAATATTTCACAAAGAAAGATCTCAAAAATATTTTCAAGATTTCAATATTTCAAAAAGTTTTACAAATCTTTCAAAAATTTCTGATACATAAAAGATTTAATGGATTTTAAAGAGTTCAAAGATTTTACAAAAATTTTACAAAATTTCATGAAGATTTTGCAAAGGTTTTAAATCCTTTAGAATATTTCAACGAATTCACGAAGATTTCAAAGATTTCAACAAATTTGAGAAGATTTCAAACGAACACAAAAGATTTCACAAACAAAGATTTAAGAAAGATTTCACAAATATTTTAAATATTTCAAATTATTTCAAAAAGTTTCACAATCCTTTCAAAAATGTTAGAGATATAAAAGATTTCATGCATTTCAAATATTTCATTAAGATTTCAAAAATATTTGTAATACTTCAGAAGGTTTCAACGAATTCAGAAAGATTTTAAAGGTTTCACAAAGATTTCGACAAATTTTAAAGTATTTCAAACGAACACAAAACATTTCACAAACAAATATTAAAGAAAGATTTCACAAAGCTTTCAAACATTTTAGAGATATAAAAGATTTCAAGAATTTCAAAGATTTTACAAAAATTTAAAAAGATTCTAGAAGATTTCATGAAGATTTCAAAAAGATTTTTAATAGTTCAGAAGGTTTTAATGAATTCAGAAAGATTTCAAAGGTTTCACAAAGATTTCGACAAATTTGAGAAGATTTCAAACGAACACAAAAGATTTCACAAACAAAGATTAAAGAAAGATTTCACAAATATTTTAAAGATTTCATAAAGAGTTCAAAATATTTAATAACATTTTGAAATAATAAAATTCCCGAATTAAAAAATTCCCGAATAATAAAATTCCCGAAATGGACAATTCCCCAATAATAAAATTCCGGAATTATAAAATTCCCGGATAATAAAATTACGGAATAAAAGCATTTCCGAATAATAAAATTTCCTAATTGGAAAATTCCCAAATAATGAAATTCCCGAATTTGAAAATTCCAGAATAAAGAAATTCCCCAAAAAAAAATTTTCTAAATAATAAAATTACCGAATTGGAAAATTCACGAACAGTTTATGGGACGATTAAAAATCCGGAAATATGAAATTCCCGTATTTGAAAATTCTCGAATGATAAAATTCCGAAATTATAAGATTCACGAATTGGATAATTCCCAAATAATATCCTTTCCGAATAATATAATTCATTAAATGGAAAATTCCCGAAAAATAAAATTTCCGGAATTTGAAAATTCTCGAATAATAAAATTCTGAAATTATAAAATTCACGAATTGGATAATTCCCAAATAATAAAATTTCCGAATAATATAATTCCTGAAATGGAAAGTTTCCGAATAACAAAACTCCGGAATAATAACATTTCCGAATAATAAAATTCCCGAATAAGAAAATTCCCCAAAAATTAAATTTGTGAATAATAAAAGTCCCGAATTAGAAAATTTCCGAATAATAAAATTTATGAATAATAAAATTCCCGAATAATAAGATTCCCGAATTTGAAAATTTTCGAACTAAAAGATTCTAAAATTCACGAATTGAATAATTCCGAAATAATAAAATTTCCGAATGATAAAATTCCCGAAATTGAAAATTCCAGAATAATAAAATTCCGAAATTATAAAATTCACGAATTGGATAATTTCCAAATAATAAAATTTCTAAATAATAATATTCTCAAATTGGAAAATTCCCTAATAATAAAATTCCCGTATTTGAAAATTCTCGAACAATAAAATTCCGAAATTATAAAATTCACCAATTGGATAATTCATGAAATGGAAAATTCCCAAATAATAAAATTTCCGAAGTTGAACATTCTCGAATAATAAAATTCCGAAATTATAAAATTCACGAATTGGATAATTCCCAAATAATAAAATTTCCAAATAATAAAATTCCGGAATTATGAAATTCCCGAATAATAAAATTTCTGAATAATAAAATTCCCAAATTGGGAAATTCCATAATAATAAAATTTTCGATAAAATTCCTGAATAGCAAAATTCCCGACAAATAAAATTTTTGAATAATAAAAGTCCCGAATTAGAAAATTCCCAAGCAGTTTATGGGACGATTGAAAAATCCCGAAAAATGAAATTCTCGACACTGAAAAATAATAAAATTCCGAAATTATAAAATTCCCGAATTGGAAAATTTCCGAATAATAAAATTCCCGAAATGAAAAATTCCCAAATAATAACATTTTCGAATAATAAAAATCCCGAAATGGACAATTCCCGAATAATAAAATTCCGGAATTATAAAATTCCCGAATAATAAAATTTCGGAATAATAAAATTCCCGAATAATACAATTTCGAAATAATAAAATTCCCAAATTAGAAAATTCCCGAATAATGAAATTACTGAATAATAAAATTTCCGAATAATAAAATTCCCGAATTGGACAATTCCCGAATAATAAAATTCCGGAATTATAAAGTTCCCGGATAATAAAATTACGGAATAAAAGCATTTCAGAATAATAAAATTTCCGAATTGGAAAATTCCCAAATAATGAAATTCCCGAATTTGAAAATTCCAGAATAACGAAATTCCCAAAAAATAAAATTTCTAAATAATAAAATTACCGAATTGGAAAATTCACGAACAGTTTATGGGACGATTAAAAATCCCGAAATATGAAATTCCCGTATTTGAAAATTCTGGAATAATAAAATTCCGAAATTATAAGATTTACGAATTGGATAATTCCCAAATAATAACCTTTCCGAATAATATAATTCATTAAATGGAAAATTCCCGAAAAATAAAATTTCCGAAATTTGAAAATTCTCGAATAATAAAATTCCGAAATTATAAAATTCATGAATTGGATAATTCCCAAATAATAAAATTCCTGAAATGGAAAATTCCCGAATTTGATTATTCTCGAATAATAAAATTCACGAATTGGATAATTCCAAAATAATAAAATTTCAGAATGATAAAATTCCCGAAATTATAAAATTCACGAATTGGATAATTTCCAAATAATAAAATTTCTAAATAATAATATTCTCAAATTGGAAAATGTTAATGTTTTCCGACGTAAATTTCTATTTTTAATATAAAAACTGGATTTTGAAGAAGATTTATAACTTTTGAAAATTTTGGGTTATGTTAGAGTTTTACACCAAAAATTGGTATTTTAGAACAAAAGTCACTTCAATTCGAACAATATTTAGAATCTTTCAACAATTTCGAATTATGTTAGTATTCTTCGTCGAAAAATAAATATCTTTAATAATATTTTCAAAAAGTTTCAGGGCATATCAACATTTTTAACAAGAAATCGGTTATTTAAAATTAAGATTATTAGATTTCGAAGAAGATTGACAATTTTGAACAATTTTCTGTTATGCAAATGTTTTTTTGTAGGAAATGATTGATATTTTTGATAGAAAAATTATTAGGATAAAAAAATATATATACATATATACCATTTTTCTACAAATTTAAGGTTATTTTCGTGTGTTGCAGCTGAAATTTGTATTTTTGCACAAAAAATCATTGTATTGATGATATTTGTTTGAAATAAAAAAATTTTTAAGCTTGAAGAATTCCGAACATTTTTAGTGTTTTCAGTCGGAAATTGAAATTTTTATTGAAAAATCATTAGATTTTAAAGAAGTTTGATGATTATTTAAACAATGTTAGGTTAAGTTGGTGTTTTGCATAGAAAATCGTTATTTTCAAACAAAAGTCATTATAATTAGAACAAGATTTAGAATCTCTTAATAATTTTGGATTATGTTAGTGTTTTTCGTCCGAAATTGATATTTTTAATTCAAAAAATTATATTTGAAAGAAGACATGCAATTTTTGAAAGAATTTTAGGTTATTTTATAATTTTTTTACGGAAATCGGTTATTTCAAACAGAAAACATTATGTTTCGGAGAATATTTACAATAATGAATAATTGTTGTTATGCTGTGTTAATGTTTTTCATATAAAATTGCTATTTTTAATAAAAATCATCAGATTTTGAAAAACATTAAACATTTTGCAACAATCAATATTATGTATCAATATTAATATTATATTTTAATTTAAAAACTGCGTGAGACTAAAAAAAGAATAGCGCGCGCAGAACGCTTGTTTTCTTGTATAATTAAATCACAATTAATTGTTAAATTTTGTGATACTAAATATACTATTTATAAAAATGTAATAAATTTGATAATTTGAATCTTGGTACAAATACAAAATAAAATAAAGGAGTGTACGAACTTTGGTTAAATTACTAATTATTTATCAAAAACTTTTAATTTTGCGTGAAAGTTTGAATCGGTGTCAATCTAATCTTTTAGTTCACAAATTCAAATTCTAAAGAAAAAATTGTATATAAAAAAAATTGATTTTGAATTGAGGCGCATGGGTAAAATATTTTTAAATTGTATAATATTTAAATATATTGAGACCTACGGTATAAATTTTCATTTCTTAAATTTGAAGAAATCTTAACTGAATAAATAGCGTTGTAAAAGAACAATTGAAAATTCAATTTTTGTATTTTTACAACAATATTTATGCATGGTTTTATTATCTCTATTCATGACAAAATTATTCCAGTGAGTATTTTAAGCCCTTGTCTAATTATTTATGGTAATTAATAATTATTATATCAATAATCAACTATATTTAATTTGTCATCAAATATAAAAATTACCATGTACATTAGGGTGGCCCAAAAATGCATTGTAATTTTTTTTTGTATTTTCATGCATATCGCCCGGAAATTCGTTCGAATTTACAAAAAAATATATCCATTTCAACGTTGAACACGTATTTTCCATAAGAAAAACGACTTATCTAAGAGAAGATAGTCATAAACAGTAATAAATTGTTCAAACAACTATGGTTGTTAACTTGAATGATTTATTAATTTACTAAGAAAAAAGTCGGTGAAAAGTTAAACATTTCAGAAGAAACCGCAAATATTCAGCATTCATGAAAAAGAATATAGTTATAAACAATAATAATTTGTTTGAATAATTATTTTTGCTAAATTGAAATAATGATTAAGTCACTCTAAGTGTGAAGTAAACAAATAGTTGTAAATTAAAAAAAAAATCGCAACTTTCTGGAGTTATTTGAATTGAATATCATTAATAATAATAATAAATTGTTTGAACAATTGATTTTGTTCACTTTAATTAATTATTTACTTCACTTTGATTGAAAATTGAACATAAAGTGGAAAATTTTATGACAAAACTGCAATTTTGGAGCATTATTTCAAGCGACTATTGTTAACAATGAGAATAAATTGTTAAAACAATTATTCGTCCAGCAAATTTTACTTTTTCCCCGCGAATGCGGTTTACGGGAAATATATGCTACTTTCGATATTATTTTCAGAAGCAAAAGGTGGCCATTTCGGTCAAGTGTGAAAAAAATAATTGTTTCTTTTCACAGTGTACGCACTTTTTCATATAAAAAGCAAGACGATCACAATACGGCTGTTGGAATACCAATGCATATTATAAATTGTAATAATATAAATTTATTAAAATTATGCTGTTCAGTGTGGCTAGGAATAAAATTTATTGCAAAATGAGGAACTAATATTACAATTTGTATGATAAATAAATTTCGTACTTCATTTTACAATATCTGAATCAGCAATCCCAGGCCGAGGTATTGAAATAAATGTAATATACATTAGACATAACAGTGTTGAGCAGCTTGTGATGAAAATGTGTCCGTGCAGCAGGCAAATTTTTATTGTTCAGAACATTTATGTCTCACATCTTTGGCTGAATTCAAAGTTTCTTTTCAGAAAGCATCTTTCTGATCATTGAATCCAAATTATGCAAAATAATTTCAAAATGTGATAAATCCCCACTCCATAAAATGAACAGTTTTTAATGTGTCAAATTCTTTGGCAAGTATCTTTTTGCTCAGTTTTGACTGTCAAATGACACTTACCAAACGATTATGTTAAAAAAAAAGAACACTGGACAGTGGACACATAATCAGTACAAGTTAATAATATTTAGTTTATTCTAGGAACATTTTGAGCTACAAATTATTATGATGTCAAGGAAAAGTATTTAAAACCAAAAGCTCATTTGCAAATAAGACTGACACCCTATTTCGGTTTGGTATCTTTATTGATTTTTATTTCTCATATATATATATAAATGCATAATTTTGTATATTAGAATGAGTTTTTTTCTTGTTTCACATTTTCCTAATGCAAGTAACTATTTTCAATTCATTTGTTACGAAGGCTGTTTGATAAGTCAGTGACTTTTCGACTGGAAGATTTTTTTTCAGCAAATGAGCGTTTTACTTTTCGACATGATCTTCTTTTAGCTCGATACATCGAGTCCAGCGCTTTTTCTATTTTTTTATTCCTTCCAAATAATAGGTTTTTTCAAGACCCTCAAAATAGGCGTTTGCTTCGGTAATGACCTCTTCATTCGACCCAAACCTCTTCTCGACCGGTCATTTTTTCAGGTTTGGAAACAGGAAATAGTCGCAGGGTGCTAAATCTGGCGAATATGATGGTTCAGGTAGCAGTTCGTAGCCCAATTCATGGATTTCTTCCATCGTGATTACACACGTGTACACCCTTGAATTGTCCTGATGGAGCAGCACTTTTTTCTTGGACGAATGCGGTCGTTCTTGCTCCAAATGTATATCAAATCGGTCCAAAAGCTCTGAATAATATTGGCCGTTGATCGTTTAACCCTCCTCAAGGTAATCGATGTGAATGATACAGCGTGCATCCCAAAAAACTGTGGCCATAACCTTGTTGGCCGTCAGACCTACCTTAGCCTTCTTTGGTGCACGTTCACCCGGGGAAACCCACTTTTTTTTTGTTCCTTGGTCTCTGATGTGTTTGCGTGGATCCATGTTTCGTCGAAGGTAAGGAAACGATGCAAAAACTCGTTCAGATTGCGGCTAAACATCGCCAAACACTCCTTTGAAGTGGGCACACGATTGTGCTTATGGTCAAATGTGAGCATTCGCGGGACTTATCTCGCGGATAGCTTCTTAAGGTCCAAATATTCATGTAAAATGTGATGTACCTGCTCAGTTGAGATGCCTACAGCCTCACCCAACTCACGCACTTTCATTCTTCTATCGTCCAATATCATTCCATGAATTTTACCGACGATTTCTGGCGTGATGGCCTTTTTTGGGCGACCTGAAATTGATGGTGCAGAGTTCCCACAGTATTTATCAAGCCTTCATTGGTTTTAGTGTCAGTTATTTACGCAAAAAAATAATGCCTAATCAGCACACAAAATTCACTTTTTTCCATTTTTGTTAACATGCACGAGGTACTCTCCTTGCAATGGCTATCAAACACAAAATAGATGACTCAGCTTGCTTGAAATTTAACAGTAGTAACAATGTGGAACAAGTCATATGAAAATATTATTTTCCTTCGAAAAAAAGCAATAAATTTTAATCAAATGTGACGAAAATCATTTTTTTTTTTTTATTTAAAAAATTCGACTCTTGGTAGGAAATATCTTTCTAGGTTGAAAGTTTAACTATTTGAACGAAAATTCAGTAATTATGGGACTTTGTTATTGTAAAAATATATGGGGGTCTCTAAATTAATTTAATCTTAGTTATTATTTTCTTTTATCCCTGAAGGAACAGGGTTATTCTCCTTGATTTGGCCGACAAAGTTCATTTTATTGTGGTGAAAAATTTCCGATTTATTCATTTGAAAATTGTTAACTTCATACTCGGTTGAGTTCCCCTGTAGTACGGCCCGTGCGCCAGAAAAGGAAATATAGAGAGAGTGAGAGAGAGAGGAATAGAGTCAGGAAGGAAGCGCGCGTGGGTTGAGCGATTGGCACGGGCGTACGTGACTCGGCCAATTGTTGGAGTTTTCGTAAACACGGCCTGGAGCACGTGTTTACAGGCCGTCGGCTCTAAACCGGTGAAATTTTCCGGCTATTACCGGCCCATCAAGGACAATAACGGGACTCTAACAAAAGGAGGGTAAGCAAACTCGTCGTTTCGAAGCTCGGAAATCAGCAATTTGTCACGTAGGACCTTCACTTAAGTTTTCCTATCGAAAACTTGAGTGAAAGATCACGTAGGCCAAGTGCTTAGATTTCCGAGGTTCTCAATGTGTATGCTCGACATACGACATGATCATACTAGAACTGTCTTTAGAGTTGATACTAAACTTGAGAAATTTTTTCAATTAGGGAAAGACAGACTTGAGACTTTGGACCCATGTAATGTTATATACAGAACTTCCTGTCGTTATGGGAAGGCTTACATTGGCTAATCGAAACGTCCGCTACGAATCAGAGTTAAATAACATGAGAATAATATCAGATTAGATGAAAAATATCATTAAGCTATTAGTCAAGACCTAACGCAAAAACACCGAGATGACTCTAGTTTTGTGAAATTAAATGAGGTAAAAATTTTGCACATTGAACCTAATGGATATAAACGCGCTTTTGCTGAGATGGTTTTTATTAAAGAAGAAAATTAAATAAGAATGCAGCGTGAGACCATTAATCGCTTGTTACTCTTTCAATATCATTAAAAAAAGTATTTTGTCTTCTACAGGTCGAAATTTAAAAAAAAAGTTATTTTTGTTTTATTCAAAATTTATTTTCATTGACGCGTGTGATGATTCTTGTACTTCTAGTCTCAGGAAACCGACTTTCTAAAGTTGGCTATTTGACCTATTTTTGTCAAAATCAAAATTTGTTAGTTTATGATTATTTTTTGAACTTTTAGGCATATGAACTTTATAGAAATGTATTCGAAATTGTAGATATAGTATAGTATTATACTCACCAATAGAATTAAGGATGACCGTCAAAGTAACGACCAGAGTAAAAGCCATCCCCATTTTGTGTAATTATGGAAAAAACTTAGTAATGCGCTGCTGAAAAATTTGATTCAAAGTATATCTTTTTAGAATTTCGGTATTATTATGTTTGATGTTGTGGCATCTTCATAATTCAGTTCAAGGAAGGCAATTTGGTTACATTAACCCAGGATAATTTGTGAACAATAAAGCAACTTTTTTCGAATAACCCTCCACAAAAATCAGAATCTTAATCAGGACTTTGACCAAACATTTCATTCTTATCGCTTTGATTTTTTGTTCCCATGGCTGAAATGATGAGATTTTAAAAGATTCGAGAATAAGTGATTCTGCCTAAAATCATAATTCTTCAAAAGTATGAAAAATTGCAAAGTTTAAAATTGTAGAAAAAATTATTTTGGACGTGAATAAATCCTTACACTCAATAATAATCAGGGTATGGGTGGCCGAGAACATTTTTACTAATTGGATTAGTACTTGAGTATTCATCTAACTAAATAGTAATATTTAAACATTCTACTGATTAAAAAGTTAGAAATCAGAAGTTCATTTTATTAAAGTCAATCAATAAATGTTTTTATTTCTTAAAGTCAAATACCAAATAGCACTTCTATATTTTGGTTTCGAATTTGGAAAATAAAATCCTACAAGATTCAAAATAATTTCACTGTCGTAAAACTTGAGAAACCCAAATTGATTAATAATTCATTTGATTTGTATCCGTATAATTTGAAAATCCATAGGTGGACTATTGTCCAGGGATGGTCCCGAAGGAATAACCCCTAAGCGGAGGCGTAGCGACCGTGCCGAAAGCTGAATGGCACTTGGGTGAGGTGTCTTAAACGTCTTGAGCGCAGAGCACCCGACAATGGGTCGGCAAACAATGCCGATCTTCCTAGAGTTCGGGGTGCTGAAAATAATTTAGATGGAAACACGACGACGAACCGGCGAAACGCCCACATTGAGTGGATCCAAGATTTTTTAATCGATTTCAAATTAAAGGGGTTTTGAAGGGCTTCAAAGATTTTATGGTATTTTTAAAGATTCCGAGAAATCTTAAAAAGTACAAAAATATTTTATGGGATATAAAAGGATTTCAAAGAATTTAAAATAGCTAAGGGTATCTTAAAAACTCCAAGAATTTTTCAATATATTTCAATAAATTGAAGGATTTTAAAGGATTTCAAAGATTTTGTGTTGTTTGTAAAGAATCTGAGGAATTTCAAAAAGACTTTAAAATTTTCAAGGAATATCAAAAGATTTCAAAGAATTTTAAATATTTGAGGGCATTTTGAAAGTTCATGATTTTTCAATCGATTTCAAACTGAAGGAATTTTGAAGGCTTTCAAAGATTTTATGGTATTTTTCAAAATCTTGAGGAATCTTAGAGAAAACAAAAAGATTTTATGGGATATTAGAAGATTTCAAAAAGTTTAAAATAGTTAAAGGTATTTTGAAAGACTCAAAAGATTTTTCAATAGATTTCAATAAATTAAAGGATTTTAAAGGATTTCAAAGATAACATGGGATTTTTGAAGATTCCGAGGAATTTCGAAGAGATTTGGAAGATTTCAAGGTATATCAAAAGATTTCAAAGAATTCGAAATATTTTAGGGTGTTTTGAAAGTCCAATATTTTTCAATCCATTTCAATAATTTTAAGGTATTTTAAAGGATTTCAAAGATGTCATGGTATTTTTAATCCAAAAAATTTGAAAGAGATTAAAAGGATTTTAAGGGAAATCAAAAGATTTAAAAGAATTTGAAATATTTGAGGGCATTTCAAAAGTCCAAGATTTTTCAATTGATTTCAAAATGAAGGAATTTAGAAGGACTTCAAAGATTTTATACTATTTTAATAGAATCTAAGGATTATTCAGTAGATTTCAATGAATTGAAGGATTTTAAAGGATTAAATATTCCGAGGAACTTCGAAATAATTTCAAAGATTTCGAGGGATATCAGAAGATTTTGAAGAATTTAAAATATTTTAGGGCATTCAAAAGAAAACCAAGGATTTTTCGACTAATTTTAGTAAATTAAAGGAGTTTAACGGATTTTAAAGATAACATGGGATTTTAGAAGATTCCAAATTTTTTTTAGGAAATTTAAAAGATTTTAAGGGATATCAAAAGAATTTGAAATATTTGAGGGTATTTTAAATGTCCAATATTTTTCAATCGATTTTACTAATTTGAAGATATTTCAAAGGATTTCAAAGATTTTATGGTATTTCTGAAGATTCCGAGGAATCTTAAAGAGTATGAAAAGATTTTATGGGATATCAAAAGATTTCAAAGAATTTAAAATATTTGAAGGTATTTTAAAAGAGTCCAAGGACTTTTCAGTAAATTTCAATAAATTAAAGGATTTTAACGATTTTATCGTATTTTCAAAGATTCCAAAAAATTTTAACACGATTTTAAACATTTCGAGGGACATCAAAAGATTTCAAAGAATTTGAAATATTTGAGGGTATTTTAAAAATACCAAGAATTTTTTCATGGATTTCAATAAATTAAAGGATTTTAAAGGATTTCAAAGATGACATGCTATTTTTAAAAATTACAATAAATTCTTGAAGAGATTTTAAAGATTTTAAGGGATATCAAAAGAATTTGAAATATTTGAAGGTATTTTAAATTCCAAGGTTTTTCAACCGATTTCAATAAATTAAAGGGATTTTAAAGGATTTCAACGATTTTATCGTATTTGCAAAGATTCCAAAAAATCTTAAAGAGATTTCAAAGATTTCAAGGGATATCAAAAGATTTCAAAGAATTTGAAATATTTAAGGGTATTTTGAATTTCCAAGGATTTTTCAATAGATTTCAATAAATTGAAGGATTTTAAAGGATTTCAGAGAATTTATGTTGTTTTTAAAGAGTCCGAGGAATTTCAAATAGAATTTAAAGATTTTAAGGGATATCAAAAGATTTCAAAGAATTCGAAATATTTTTGGGTGCTTTGAAAGTCCAATATTTTTCAATCGATTTCAATAATTTGAAGGTATTTCAAAGGATTCCAAAGATGTCATGGTATTTTTAACGTTTCCAAAAAAATGTTCAGAGAATTAAAAGATTTTAAGGGATATCAAAAGATTTCAAAGAACTTGAAATATTTGAGGGTATTTTAAAAATACCAAGGACTTTTTCATGGATTTCAATAAATTAAAGGATTTTAAAGGATTTCAAAGATGACATGCTATTTTTAAAAATTACAATAATATATATATATATATATATATATATATATACGTACAAATGCGCTTTACATATTCAACAGAAAGGTAGGTTAATAAACAAAACTAAAGATTAAGCCAGCTAAAACACATTTATCAGCTTTTTCATTAGCACCTTGAAATACTTAAAATAGAAACTATGATGTAAATTGCAAATCGATCTCATCGATCTAATCGATACACGAACAATTTATTGTATAAAACAATCTTCGACTACTTACCATATTCTCTACGATGCTTTCTTTTCTTTGAATTGATATTTGCCCCAAAAACATCATATTCCATTGGTAAAAATAACATTTGTGATGCCATCCGCCATTTTATTGCCTGGCAAAATTTTCGTGTTGCTGGAAGTCCCATTGAGATGTACACCCCCGTGAGTTTACCGCCACGGACTGTCGGTATTAGCGATTCAGCGGTATTTAAGTAGCAGTAAGTGTTCTTATTGTTTTTCAACCAAGGGCCTTTTTATTGTGTTCTCCTCGTTCTCAGCTGTCCAAATCCCATATTTCCTTCTTAGCATTACTCCATAATAACAACTGGTGTGTACAATTCGACACTCAGCTCGTGGTCAGCTATATTGGTCTCCACGGGTCAGGAACTGTCGTCTGCTACTTCCATTACTACATCAAGGCCCAACTGGTGGGTTTGGCGCCATCTCTCTGATCTCTATATCAGGTAAATCTAGTGTCGATTACTAGTCGGTCATCTACGTATGGCGTAACATCCGTGAGGGTCCATGAGGACGGAAGTCGTCACCTTTTCCTCACTCACCATTCGCGTTGAGTATGGACTTCTGGTCACGCGACGTCTATTTCAATTTAAAAAGTTAATTCTTCAATCTCATTCGATTTCATAAAAGGTTCCGTCAATTGGAAGGTCATCCACGTGAGTCACTTGCTGCCTCTCTTTTTTTGCATATGTAAAATAACGTAAATTCAATAAATGACTTCTTAATTGTTCAATTGTCAATAATCTGCACGTTCGGCCGATTATCAATTTAATGTTTTCGTAAATTGAATAATTAAGTGAATCCTTGAAACTCACATTATTAGAATCTAAACATCTGAGCAGAACAAGCTTGACACCTATAATCTCTGAAATAACAAATATGAAATGTATTGTATAATCTGAAGGAGAACTGGAATATTCCTCAGTTAAATTGTTGATTGCAAGTCTTCGTTAAAACACCAATTAGGTTTTTCTCTATTTAGAAAAGATGACAATTTTATCTACTTTTGTTTTTTCTTCGGCGGTTATCATCAATTCTATTGGTAAATTTAATGATATGATATATCTATAATTTTATGAACGTTTTTCAAGATACACGAAAATTACAATTTGTTCGCCTTAATCTATATGTTTATGATAATTGCTATTTTTTTAAAACTGTAATTCAGTTTCTGTGGAACATTTGAGTTTATTCTGGGGGAATCAATAATGTGTGTGCTGAAGAAAAATGGAATTCGAAAAGTGTCCCTATTGATGAGAAATGCGTACCGTATATGTGCGTGTACATATGGTACACTTCCACAGGATCATCCAGAAATTACGTAAGACGATTTGGGGGCGGAAGAGTAAATTATAATCTTACTGTTTCTTGTGAAGAGGGGACTGGAAAATCTTACGTATGATAAAGTTTTACAGCAAAAAATAGCATTATTCACGGATATTACCTCTCAGAGGAAACTTCAGCAGAAATTCGATCTGTTAGAGCGAAAGTAAATTTTGTCTTGAAGAAAATGCATCATTTATTGAGTTATAAGTTTTGTACTAATCTGAAAAAAACTAACAAATGAGTTTGTTCTTATGAAAGAGTTAGAGACTTCTCATTTGTTACATTGTTACCAGTTTAAAAACTGTTCCATATGTCCACCAAAAATGGAATGAATGAATTTTTAGTTCACACCATTAATCGTGAACCAAAAAAGATTGAGTTTCTAGCAAAAGAAAAAAATCAAATTTTTAACAAAATCGTGAAATATACAACCAAATAAATGTATTTTTTAACTAAAATTATATTGCTTCGATCATGAAAATACAGAAAAAAGTGAATTTGTGACCAAGAAGAAGAATTTTCTACCCAAAAAAGAGTAGTTCAATTTTCAGTCAAAAGAGATAAAATTCCAAGAAATAATTTTTTAACCGAATGATTATATTTACAAGGGAATAGTTGGATATTCATGTGAAAAAGATACATTTGCAACCACAAAAGATTAATTTCAACCAAAGAGATTAACACTAATACACCAAATATAGTATTGTTGCTTCATGAATATCAACAAAATTTTACACATATTAAAAAAGTAAACATTTTATTTTTTTTTTCTTAATGCAAGAAAACTACTTCCTATTGTCTGATATAGCTAAAATCATATCAAACTTGGTTTGAGGACGATGTACAAAATTCTTAAAGTTCCTAAATGTTTGAAAAAGGGTAAAATCTAATAACATCAATATAATATTATGTTAGACATACAATGAACAGGCAGGTATCTCACGCATGTGAGGAGTAGAATAGAAGGAATTATCTTCATTTTTTTTGTCACAATTACCGGTAGAGGAAAAAGTGAACTAATCATTGAAGAATTTCGACGGCTATTTATAGTAACTTTTGCGAAATCTGAATGGCGCATTTCATTTAATCTTCGTAACGAATGCAGGAGGAGGCGGAAGATTGTGGATCTCAGACTTAGACAATTTCTCTGTTCGCTAGGTTCAATACCATTGGCGCATTCAGAGTAATTAAATATAATAACAAGTGTGGAAACAAGAATTAACATCAATTTTCTTAAGTTCTTCAGCCCTATGTATGAAACTGCAAACAAGAATGAAGAAATGAGTAGGCCTTAAAAAAAGCTGACAGTTTCTGTGGTAAAAAAAATGGTGAATGGAACAAGAACGAAGAATATTGGAAATAAAATTTTTGCAAACGATTCTCAGAAGGGCTGTATGATAAATAATTTTTTTGAAATGTTATAAAAATGTAAATTTTGACAAACAAAATAGTTTATTGAAAAAGCCGATTAAGTAAAAATGATGAAACGTGGACTATTTACGCGCATAATTAAATTTCAAAGAATTTTAATTAACAGCAGCTCATTTTATTTCGTGATATATTCGAAAACTTTTTTATTCGTTTCGTTTATATCTGATGGTATTTGGGAATGTAAATAATTAAATAATAGAGAATCTTTCAGATAATAAAATAATTCTTTGATCATCAAAATGAAATGAAATTTCAACTTTTGTCATCCCGGACTGTGTGCTACATTTTTTTGCAAGGAATAATTGACAGTTTTCACGAGTGCGAAGTTGACAGTCACTTTCTTTAAAAACAGAATTAATATTATCGTGGTGAATAAGGCAAAATCTACCAAAAAAATTTGACCGAAAAATTTTAATGAAACCCAGCGTCGAATGAAGACCCAGGTTGTCTCCTAGAAGTAATGTGAAAACAATCAAAATTCTCATACTTCCTGTGAGAGTTGAAACTGTAATTCAATGTTTTTAAAAAAATTTGATTCCGTCAATAAGTCTGGCAAATACTATTTTGTTTTCAAAAGTTTGACGATCTCAAGTGTTGAACATCATGAAGAGAAAATTATTTTCTACTTTAGATCGCAATTCCGGTGGCAAGAGCAATACAATTGCGAAAAATCATCTGCATTTTCCGACCCCTTGTGACTTCCTGAAGCATTGTTGTTTTCATAATCGTCGCAAAAAACAGTGTACGGGAAAACAATATTTTTACCGTATTCAACTACCTTCTGTTTCCATAAGTATCCTTGCGTAATATTTGCCATCACGTTTGATAATTTCCTAACTTTACTTTGATACTCGATAGTTTGGTCAAGAATCCTTGCAACTCAAAAACAATTTTCAAAACTTCTCCTAATGGTACGAATTGGGCTAATACGGGTACGTTTGTAACAATGTTGAGACCGTTTTTTTCTTTAATTATTTCTTTTCCCCAAAGAGAATCGCTTCTGGCATTCGAAATGTACTGCTTGTTTTGAATTGCGAAAATTGTGTAGCTTCAGTTTTCATGTTTTCGCAAGGATTAGAAAATTTGTCCAAAATTTTAAGGATGTCAGCTTGCGAAACAGAACTGTTTTGTACATTATTAAAAAGACTATTATTCTCGTTTGTTACCGTAGAAATCGTGCTTTTTATCAAGAGAGATGTGTCTTGGACGATTTCGTCAACTCTTGTACGTGAAACATCTGTATATTTATATAGTTTTGCGATGAGAAGTGACTCTTCTCTTGCAATGTTATCCAATTCTAAATCATCTTTCGATCGTGCAGGTTTTAATTTGGCATGACAGAACGCCTGCTCTCAAAACAGTTCTTTATCCGAATCACTGTCATCATCATTATCGACACCTTGAAAATTGAAGTGCATAAGGAAATCATCAACCAATGACGTTTGTAACGTTACATCTTCATTACTTTGTGTCTCAGAAGAAAGAGATACAGAGAATTCCTGTCTTAGCAACTCTTTTGACGAGTATTGACAAAGAAGCTTACATGCTGTCTCGCAACCTGTCTGCTTCAGCCAAGCCTGCAACAGTGAAAAATAACAAGATTTGCTGAACTTGATGTCGGATCACATTTATCCGAAATTTACTATTGTAATGGAGCGGCGAGAATTCAACAAAGCGAAGCCAGGTGACGACAAGCCTACAGCGATGTTTGCCGAAAGGCTAAGAAAACTGCCAATGCGGTGTTATTTAGAAAAACTCAATGATGCTTTTCGTAACCAGTTTGTCTGCGGAGTTCATGACAAAAATACAAGAATTGTATTGTTCAAAGTCACAGATTCAAAATTCGATAAAGCTGTTGAGAAAGCTTTTGATTTATGATATTTTTCATTATATTGGCATTCTCTCATTTCATTTCGTATTCCTTAGAAATTTTCTCATCTCATTCCATCACCTTTTGTTCTATTTAGAACATCCGCACTCATTTAAGTGCCTTTCTTTGTCTTTTTTTCTTGATTATCCTCCCCTCTTCCATTTTCTCTTTCTTTCAGGCAAGCTTTCACTATACTTTCGCCCTCGCTCTTCAGCAATCTCCGTTACCACCTGTAATACTATACACAATGGCGCCCATCTGTCCAATTCTAGCGTTCACCTATTGTATCTGTCCTGCAAAATTTTGACCTCCTCATACTCATTCTTACCCTATACCTCCACTCCATATGATAGAACACTCAGTTCGAGCGCCTCAGGCAATCTCATTCTTCTCTTGCAGTCTTTTTGGAACAATTTTTCTCTAGTTTCCATACGTTTTCAATACTGTGAGAACCCGTGATGGAGGAGGCCGAGACATCGAGAGGTGACTAATGGGCCAGGTAGTGTAAAAGAAAAATCCAGAAGGGCAGGGTAGGTAGGTAAATGAACGTTGCATATTGTTTCGGACCTCTGTGTGAACAAATGTAATGTTGGTTAACTATGTTTGAAATATAGTTTGTGTTCCTGGAAAATATTGTGTTATCATTCATGTCAAAACCAGGGCAGCACAATTAACATGTCTGTTTTTTATTTTTTTCGTTTGACGTGATCCCTCGCATTCTCATTCTCCTTAAATAAAAATCCTTGGTTTGCAAACTCCTCAACTTATCGGTAATTTTTTTCTTTATTTCCAGACTATTCACCTTTTCGTTCTACAATGCATTCGCCAAGAACCCAAAACCTTTGACTTTGCTAGAAGCGTGAGACTTGTCAGATACTGAATGAAGTACCTGTCACAGTCAAGCAAGTAGTCTTCTGTGGATGGTTTTTTGAAAATATTGTATTTGCGCGATTTTGCCATTTTGTGGAATGTCAACGCCAATTTTGGTTGAGCAGATTTCTAGTTTTCACTGTCTGATTTGAAAAACCCTACCTTATGAGTCAAAAAAAAAACTAAATTTCTTTTTGAAACCCATATTATTGTGATCGATCATTGTCCGTACAATCAACGCTGAAAACTGCAAACTTTCAAACGACAAGGATTCTGGTGTTACTGATGCAGTTAGTTGTACCTATGATGGAATTTAGTAGCAACGCGCTTCCGATGAAAATTTATGTAATCCATTATATGATCCTAAAAATCGTCATCTGTATGGTATTTTTCTATGAAATGGAGGGGGGTGGGGCGTGTACATCTTGATGTTAATCTAAACTTGATATAACCTGATTACTTAGACCGTACTGCTCCAGAAAGTGTACGACTTGCTACCAAAATTATTGTTATTCGAACGTACAAAAAATGTCTTATATTAGACCAAATAACGTTCTCAAAACGCTCAATGTCCCAGAGATGTTTTGAGAATATCTTTGTTTTTGTATAAGCGAAAAATTATGCATGAACCGTAAAAAATATATGTTCTGGCAGAAGCCAAAGAGTAAGTACATCAAAGCTTCACTAGTACACAATATCCTCTATGTGGCCGAAAAAACTTATGATTTTAACACCACTTCGATGCTGCCTACCATCTTATTCATGAATTTCAACAAAGATGATGCGATGGCAGCAAAATTCCGACCTGCATATCCTTCAAGGGACTCCTCTCTGAAGCGACAGGCAATCAGTCCTCCGATTAGAACACTAGGTAATCTATTCATGGCTGGTTCAGTAGAAACCTGGTTAAGTTATAATGGTTTATACAACCCCTCTGATGTGAACAAATTACATTGCTTCTAAACCCTCAAGTATGCTAACACACTGATATGCAAAATTTTCTAAACACCTCCACGCCTTCACAAATTTCAGCAAATGATGGAAATATTCAGAAAATATGATGTTATTCTGTGCCTCATCTTATCTTCTGCATCTCCACCCTGTAATTCAAAAGAAAATTAGAATTAAAAATATGCTTTTATGTTGCCTTTAAATTTATTATGAATAATTCTTTTTCATAAAATAAGTAGTAATAAATATCACAAATTTTTGGTTGAAGAAAATTTAATTTGGAAATTCATCTCTTTGGTTAAAAATTAGTGTTCTTGTTGTTAACGATTTACCTATTCCATTTTCGGTTGACGATTTATCTTTTTTTTGTTGAAAACTGATGTATTTTGTTATAAATTCATCTTTCTTGGTAAAAACATAATTTTTTTGATATGATTGAAAGATGAACTGCTTTGTTCAAAATTTATTGTATTAGTTGAGGGTCCATATCTTTGTTTAAAAATTCAACTATTTTGTTGATGATTTCATTTTGTTTTTTGGTTTCGGTCTTCTGTTGTTGAAAATTTAACTTTTCTATTTTTTGTTGAAAGTGTATCTCTTTTTGTTAAAAATGTATGCACTTTGTTGTAAATTCATTTTTTTTTAGAAAATTAATCATCTTGATTGAAAATTCAACCAATTGGTTGAAAGTTAAACCGCTTTTTTAAAATTCATTTCATTTTGAGGATCCAACTCTTTGGTTGAACCCCCTTATATTTTTCTTTTTTTGTAAATAAGGATGGGCTAACTTAGCCTCTGCGCCAACTCACCATTCCCTCTTATAAAGAGACATCTCCAGGGGCGACAGCATCCTCCCCTGTTACGTTCGCAGTTTTGATTCAATCCAATACAGCGTTGGGTGACCACTCCCGAAAAGAGAGACACACACAGGAGGGTTAAAAATGCAAATATTGAAAGACGCATTGTACTTGTCGATTTGCAACTGATACCTTTGGGATATGCGTTGGTCTTTTATACCAAATGCCCTCCAGTGCGATTTTCAACGACGAGGAAAAATGACATGTTTTCGCGGGAAATTATTTTCCGCGTGCATAGTAAAAACAACAAGAATAACGGGATGAAGAAGAAAACAATAACAAAATTCATAAAATACCACATGTGCTACATATGATTCTTGTTTAAAAAATTTCTCTTATTCATACATAATTTCCCCTTAAATATGAATTTTAGACCTTGGATACTAATGGGTCCGGGTGGACAGCTTTACATGATGACTTTTTGAAGCTCTTCGCCTGGGGTGATTGCTAGAGAGATTGATCAGCAGTCTGGTTCGGAGCAGTGTTTCGAAAGAAACGTGT
This sequence comes from Andricus grossulariae, assembly GCA_011634705.1. Lineage (NCBI taxonomy): Eukaryota > Metazoa > Arthropoda > Insecta > Hymenoptera > Cynipidae > Andricus > Andricus grossulariae. The sequence goes on along the minus strand of JAABKJ010075445.1, from coordinate 111,924,470 downwards.
CATTTAAATAAGCAATAAGCCTAATTTTGAGGGCTATAAGGATGATAATATATTTTTTTTAAGTTCTCAAATCTTTTTATTCACAGTAGATGAGAGACCACTAGAGATTACCTATTTATTCATAAATCATCGGTATCTTAAAATAGAAAAGAAAGATCTTTTACTTTCCTTGTTTTGAGACTTTTTTATATTTAAGATTCATTTAAAAATTTCTGATTACTTCAAACAAATAAATTTTAAAGAACAAGAAAAAATCATGTTATAATTATAATAACAGGGGAATTCTAGATCAATCCAATTATCTATACCCCCTTCCCCACATGTATGTATATCAGTAGTGCAGTGTATCATACAGAATTTCACCCCTTCTATTTCTCATGCTGACTAACTCTGTACTTTCACCTCCCTTCCTCACCGAGTGAGTCACGCATACCCCGACAGGAAAATGACTTAATGGCATAATAAGTATAAATGCATGTCAAATATGTGAAAAATGCAGCGCAAAAGATTTGGAGAAATAATTGTGGTGGGTTACTATAAAGTCGATGAAATTTGAAATTTGTTTGACTCTCAACAATATCAACCAATAGTGAATTATTTTATAGTAATTATATCGCTGAATATAGTTATTAGCATCACCTCCAAGTTTCTTCGGAATTTGCTTTGTAAAAAACAAAAATAAGGAAATTTATTATTAAAAATAAGGAAAGTTTTCCCAAAGATCCAAATTTAGCTTTCTGTTGTCGATTTTATTATTAAAAAAATAACGCCGTTTGTATGAATAAGAAGCCAAAGCATTCGGGTGATAAGAAAATCCACGAGAACGCAATATTCTTTTAATTTGCGAAACTTTAAAATAGCTTTAAAATGTTAGTTATTACATTCTCATACTAATGAGAAGGTATTGGTTTTATGTAAAATTTGACTTAGTCGGTTTTCATCAAATCTCCACGTTTTGAGACCCCCTTAAATTGTGAATCAATTTGTTGCTTATTCTGCAAAAATTATTCATGATAAAATGGATTTCTTTTCAATCCTAATTTAAGAAAATAAACTTTCAAACAACCTCACTTTTCGGCTCATTAGAGACAAGAATAACACAAGGAAAAAAGAGAGGACTACGAGAGGACCAACATGTTTCGAGGCCAATTTAGACCTCATCAGGGATTATTTATAGGGAATAACTAAAAGTATGGAAAAATTAATATACCTGCAAAGAAAATATTTTAATCTGTATTCATTGAAATTAATTAAGTTTAATGTAATCAAATATATTGATTGAGAAATTGATTGTTCAATAAAAAAGAATTCTTTCCATTATCTAGTCAAAGAAAATTACTTCAACCAATTAATTACTCTATCCCATACTTTGTTATATCTTGAGAGGCCCCTTCTTGTATTAATAGCCTTGTTTCCCTCTCTCTTTATAAATAACATATCCATGAATTCTCTCTTTTTTCTGATTTTTTTCATTATAAAGAATTTTAATATCATTCCAATTGAAGTCATGACAATGTATTGAATGATATCTAAGACTTTTTTGAAAACTATTTTCAGGTTCATTTTTTCTAAGTCGTGCCATTTGTGTCTGCTTTATATAAACTGCATTGCAATCTTTACAATTAACTTTCTAAATTACATATTTTTTTCCAGCTTTTCATATCTATCTTTTTCCAATAATATTGCTCTTAAAAGGAACTCTATAAACAGTATGTGAATCTAATTTTCCCAACATTGATTTTAAAATCTTCGAGATTTTACCAAAATATGGAAGAACAACAGTATTAAATGTATTATAATCTTCTCTGTTTATTTTATTTTGATCATTGTTTTTGTTTTTAATATGATTTATTCTGTTATGCGCATGTTTTTCAATTAACTCTAAAGGATGATGGTTTAGATAAAGAATTTGTTTACATAGTGCAATATTTTTTTCATGAAAAACTAGATGTGATCATTTAAGGGTTCTATCAATAAATTGTTTGATAATTTCTATCTTGTTTTGAATAGACTGATTTGTGAGAAAACAAAGTGTTCTTCCTGATCAAATAGGTTTCCTATGCCAGGCAGTGATAATATGTCTTTCATTGGTTTTAATTAAAGTCATGTCAAAAAAATTTAATTTCCCTTCAGTTTCAATTTCAACAGTAAATCGTAATCTTGGGTGCATACAACTAACAGCATTGAGAAGAGTGTTAACATTATTGTTATGTACACTTAGTACTGAATCATCAATATATTATGCATATAAATCAATATTTGTTAAAATTATTTTTATGTACACTAAGTACTGAATCATCAATATATGCATAAAAAACAATATTAAAATCAATTTTTTGGAAAACTTCATTCTCTACATCCTACATAACAATTTCAGCTAAAATATGAGACAAAACCGATCTTATGGGAGTTCCAAACTTTTGTTTATAAAAATTATTATAAAATTCGAAATATACTCAATGAAAAACATATTATGTAGCATGAAGAAATTGTTTTTTCGGAATTTTGGTATTAATTTTGATCAACTACCAACGTTTTTATCTGGCAATTTCAAATCCTTCGTAAAATATGTGATACAAATATGTGATCTAAAGGTATTTTTACATTGTCAATTAATTTTAAGAAAGCATTTTGATGGGATTATTAGAAATCAATTGTAAACTATCTTCATCATTAAATGGATTTCTTTTTAATCATAATTAAAAATTTTTTAAATAGAGACACTAAATTCATGATTCTTTCCGAACTGCAGCGTTTGCATGTGAATAATTTAAGATTTTTTTAAATTGAGTTTACATACTTTTTCTCAATTTTTTCAAAAGAAGACTTTCATTTTACTCAAATTTTTGAAAAAAAAATGTTTTGAATTTTAGCGACGATTTCTCTGAATTTTAGCAGGAAGTAAGAGGTTATAACTGCTTTTGCCACATACTCTACTTTTATTGATAAAACCACATTCAATTTATGTTAAAAATTTCGTAATCGAGTCGCTAGAAACACTTGTGTAAAGTCATCTCCCCGAGATAACGGTAATTTGGTGATTGTGAATTCTCTTTTTTTAAAACTCCTTCGGCTTTAACGATCACATTCTCATCATGTATTTCGTGCTTCGCACTCGATTTTGTCCGGAATCTGAACTTTTCTACATTATGTTCAACACTATTATATCAAATGTATATTACATTTATTTATGTACCTCGGTCTGGGACTGCTTATTCAGATAACCAAAATAAATAAATTTACAAACAAGAAGAATAATTTTCTAAAAAAAGTCAATTTTAAAATGCATAGTTAAATTTTCAACTAAAAAAATAAATTTTCAAGGCAAGAAAAACTTATTTTTATAAATTAGTTAAATTTTCAATCTAAAAATGATTGTTCAACCAAAAAGATTAATTGTTAAACATGAAGATTAGTTTTCAACCAAAAGAGATTAATTTTCAATAAAATACATGAATTTTCATTTAAATGGTTCATTTTTAAACTAAAAGAGGCGAATTTTTAACCAAAAATGGACAAGTTAAATTTTCAGTGAATCATTTTTTAACAAAAAAGAAACTGATTTTTACCAAAATAGTTTATTTTAAACCAAAGAAATGAATCTTCAACAAACAAATCTTGTAAGTTTTTAAATAAAAAAATCAGTATTTAACGAAAAATAAAACAAAAACAGGTAAAAGACAACATTTCAACAAAATAGTTAAATTTTCAACCAAAGAGAAGAAACTTCAACTATTCCGTTTTTTCTCGAAAATTTATATTTTTTGATAGAAATTTAATCTTCTTGATTGAAAATTTAACTATTTTGTTGAAAATTAATCTATTTGATTAAAAAGTCGTCTTTTTTGGTAGAAAATTATTGTTGTTTGTTGAAAGTACAGCTTTTTGGCTGAAAATTCAACTATTTGGTTAGAAATTCAATTATTCTGTTAAAAATCTATTTATTTTTGGAAAATTTAACTATTTTGTTAGTCATCATTTTTAGTCGAAAATTAAATTAGATTGTTAAAAATGCATCCTTTTGGATTGAAAATTCAACTTTTATGGTAGAAGAGTCATCCTTCTTTGTTTGATAATTTATCTTTCTTGGTTTAAAAGAAACTTTTTTGTTAAAAATTCGTCTTTTCGTCTTGAAAATATTACTATTTTATTAAATCTTTAACTATTTTTTTTTAAAACTCGTCTCTTTTACCTATAGCTTCATCTCCCAATAATTCCATAAATGAGTCTCTCGTAAAGCGTCTATTATCCCGTCTGTATTATATAGCATTTCACCCTTGCTATTTCTCATTCTGACAAACTCTGTACTTTTACTTCCCTTTTTTGTTAATTGAAACGCACTTTGAAAAGGTGAGCGCTTGTTTCCGATTCACCGTGGGTACACTCCATTGGCGCGTTGCCCGTTACCAGGGGCAGAAAATTCGGCATATTTTCAATTAACAAAAAAGAAAACAATAAGATAATTTTTCGAAAAAAGAGCTCTGGTCGTACACATGTATACGCCTCTAGATAATGTCGTGAAAATATTACATCAAACAATTCATCCTTGTAGCCGTATTTTGTATTATTCTAAAACCCAACGCATTTGAAGCACCTTAAGTCCCTCACTGATTCGTTACTCATGAAAGTAAAAATTCCGAATCGCTAAAATTTCGTCAGCCCCAGTTTCGAAGTTATAAATCCGAATCAAGAAAAAAGAATTGAGTGGAGTTTCGACATGGCTTATCAGTCTGAAGGAAACTATTCTTATTAACTTCGACAAATAATGATAAGGGAAGACAGAGTGGAAGTTTCATCAGTTCCCGGGGTCTTCGGTTCGGAATTAGAGGAATGTAGAAAACAATAAATTGCCACTGAGCAACACGATTTCACACAACTTGTAAAATTCTTCGAGAATTTTTAACTGATAGGCAATAAGCGTCGAATATTTCAAGCCTGGGAATGCGAACAAAGGCTAAATTGTTTGTTATTAGCACTTTCGATTTGCATTTATTCCATGCTGATAACTCGCTGATGAACCATTGCCTCGGGTGAAAAATGCGAATGATAATGTCTTGTTCTGCTTCTTTGTATTCGACAGCTATTCGGTATAAATAGTATTGTTTATAGAGAAGTACAGGCCTAGACAAATATCCAATTGCCAAAGGTTACTGTCTATCGCACGTGTACAATTCCATCGAACAAAGCCTTTTTCAATTATTTATCGAATCAATATCGGTATATAGAATTCCTGAAAATAAAACAAGAATTTAATGATCAAACTTGGACAACCACCACAAAAGGCTCCGTTTGCAGTTCCTAAAAATGAAAATATAAAATTTCGTTGCTTTGGAGAAAAATAAAAAAGGGGAAAGAAAAATGAGAAGGCAACCAACCAAATCCCCTTAATTCTTTTTTTTATTTCTGTCGTCTTTTTTATTTTTATTATTATCAAATCACTATCTATCTCCTCGATACCTGATCTCTAAGTATGGGTCTGATTAGTTAGCCTTATAGTACATAAATCTGATTTTATATCATAGCAAATTTTGTTAAAGTGGATTAAAAATAATTTGGAATAACGAACTGTTTTCGTAATATTTAATTTCTTATATGTATAATAAAATGAACAATTTGTTTGACTGAACAACTTTAAGGTTTGGCCCGAGAAAAACCTTCAAATTCGGCCGTTTCGTTCCAGCATTCCTTGGAGCGTTAGCTATGAAATGCATCGATCGCGACCGACGCTAAAGTGGTGGGGCTAGCGCTCGAGCGAGAATTCGGAGAAGCGGCATTGCTCGGAGCGGCACTGCTCGGAGCTTGGACTGTATTTGGTTGACAACTAATGTATTTTGTTGAAAATTCGTATTTGGTACAAAATTAATCTTCTTGGTTGAAACTTCATCTTTGTAAGTTAAAAGTTCACTCGCATTTCGTTAAAAATTCAACTATTCTGGTGAACGTTTAATTATGTTCTTTGTTACAAATTCAACTATTTTGTTAAGGACAGCTTTTTTGTCGAACTTCAACCAGTTTGTTAAAAATTTGTTCATTTGGATTATATATTCCTTTTATGGTAAAAAAAAGTCATCTTTCTTGGTTGAAAATTAACTTTTTTGGTGAAAATTCAACTTTCTTCGAATAAATTCGTGTTTTTGACTTGAAAATGTAACTATTTGATTAAAATTTTCAAATAATTATTTGCAATGCAACTTTTCAGTTGAAAAATAATTTTGTTGGGTTGAATTCAACTGTTTATGATTTCAAATTAAAATCTTTTTTGGTTAAAAATTCATCATATTAGTTGAAAATTCAACTATTCGGTTCTGGGTGAACTTTTTTGGTTGAAAGCTGAAATACTTTGTTGAAAAATAATTTTTTTCAAGATTCACCTCTGATTAAGAAGTTGATTATTTTGTTGAAAATTATTTTGTTGTTGTTAAAAATTCATTTTTTATCTAAAAATTGAACTGTTTCATTTACGGTTGAACATGTATCCTTTATAAGTTAAAAATTCAACTATTTGGTAGAAAATTAATGTATTTTGTTGAAAATTTGACTTTTTGTGTTTGAAAAGTAATTTTCTAACTAAAAACTTAACTATTCCATTTTCACTTATAAATTAATATTTTTTAGTTAAAAGTTCAACAATTTGGTTAAAAATTCATGTATTTCATATTTGAAGTTTGAAAATTCATCCATTTGATTAAAAATAAAACTATTTTGCTGAACGTTTAATTATTTTGTGGAAAATTTAACTATTTCTTTGTTAAAGTCATCTTTTTTTTGTCGACAAATCAACTGTTTTGTTACAAGTTTGTCCTCTTGGATCAAATATTCTTGAAACTGTAACTACATGTTTTGTTCAAATTTTCAACTAATTAGTTGTTAATGCAACTTCTTGGTTGAAAATTAATTTTTTTCAGTTGAAAATTCGTCTTTTTGCGTTAAAAATTCCTCTTTCTCTTGGTAGAAAATTAATCTTTTTGTCTTGAAAATTCAACTACTGTGTACATTCTTGATTCATTACTGAAGCTTTCAGTTATCCACAAGGTCATGTAGGCTTGTCATATAGGTCATGTAACCTTTAATTTAAATTTTGACCAAATTTACCAATCGAAATTCATAAATTTCCAATATAGAATTATTAAATTTTGAAGTTATGAGTTTTCTGTAAATTTTACCTACACACAATTTTCCGCAGGTATTCTTGTTTTGAGACCTTTAGTACACTTTTTCAATGTCAAAAAATAAGCAAGTTCGTTAGCCAGACATAATGTACAAAAATTCAAAAAGTTGGAGAATTTAAAAAAATTTGAAAACCTTTTTTTAAGTTGTTGTGAAGAATTTAAATAATTGGGTCAATTAAATCCGACATTTTTCCAAAAACAAGTAGAAATGTCACAGAACCTTTTTTTAAGATTTAAGTCTTACTTCATAAGGGTACGCTTTTACTTTAATTTCATTATTTTAAAAGCAGTTTTTTTTCTAAATCACAATATGCATATACAATTAATGTAGCTGAAAAATCATTCCTTTTTCTCTGTCATTTTTCAGACATACCATTTTTGGGCCACCTTAACCATTTTGGTGACAGTCATTCCAGGATAACTTTTGGAAAACAGAATAATTCCAAAAAAACAACAATTATCCAGACGCATCTACTTGCAATAATTAACAGAAAAAAATGAGGGTTCAGTAAAGTTGCGGCTCAAGTAAAAGTTGGTATCATTTAGAACTGAGGCTCCAATGGAAACTCCGGTCCAAAGTACTCGGCCCGTCAACCCAGTAGCATCGGTTCCTTCGGTCTTCATATTTTAACTTCTGTGCAGGAATTTTGATTCCAATATAAAGGAGCATCTGCCACGAAAGGACAACGAGGAACAAACCTATTGACCTCGTCATCCCAGCCAACCGACCAACGCTATTCGCCGCTACCTCCTACGGGCCCCCACACAGGGTCCCGAGGTTTGAAAGGCGAGGCAGCTTCGTCTCAACAAAAGAGAGGGTGTACAAGAGTCGACACCCCAACCCATTTGTAAGTAATTATTTTACAGTTTCTTCACTTTCTTCTTTGTTTGTTTAACTAACTAGTCATCCCTGTTTAAGGTGGACTAAAGTTAAACAAGAACATTTGATCCGAGGTTTTGGCGAAGAAAGAGTACTCCAGCTGCATCTATATTTCATTTTTATTTTAATTGTAACTGCTTAAATGAACATAGATAAATTTGTAAAACTTAAATTCACGTCGAATTAATTTTTCGTAGTCGGTAGTTATCCTCGTCCCAGTTTTCTAGTTTTTTAATTAGAATCTAAAACGAGAAACCATCTTTTAATATAAATAAAATATAAGGTAAGTTATGTTTTTTAAGACGTAACATACTTAATTGAAAAAAATTAAAATTCAATCTTTATGTAATTTAATATTCTGAAAAAATTCATCAGCTAATAATTAATCAGTCAGTTCAAAAAATAAGCATTAAACTATAACCTTCATTAAAACATGCAAAGAATTTTTACCTTTTATTTTTCTGAAAATTTGAATTATTAGTAACCTTTTAAACTAATTTCAACAAAATTTAAAATGTATGTACACATAACTTTAAAAATTTAATTCAGATACTCATTCGACAACATCAAAAACATTTTAAAAATCACTTAACTGGAATGGGGGTATTTTAAATATGAATAAACTTCTATTACACAAATTATAGCCAATAGTCAATTACATAGTCTTAAAATAAATAATAGATTTATGTCACTTATCAGAGAAAAATTAAAATTCATTCTTTATGTAATTTAACATTGTGGAAAAAAATAATCAGCTAATAATTAATTAATCAGTTCACAAAATAAGGAGCATTTAACTATAATTTTTACTAAAACATTAAATAATTTTTACTTTACTAAATTTTTTTCCAATTTGAACTCTCAGTTCTGAAAATTCAATTTATTAATAACCTTTCAAAATAATTCCAGAAAATGTAAGTTTTAATCAAATCAGTTGATAAGTAATTAATCTGTTCATAACATAAAAAGCATCAAACAATTATTTTCATTGAAAAATTCAATCAATGTTTGCATTATATATATTTTCTTCGTTTGAAATTGTATTTCTATACATTTAATTTATTAATGACCTTCAAAACTAATTTCATAAAAAATTAAAATATATGTGCATATTAAATAATCATTTCAAAACATAAAAAGAAATAAACAGTTATTTTCATTAAAACATTCGAATAATTTTTACTTTATATTTTTCTGAAAATTTTAATTATTAATAACCTTTTAAACTAATTCCATGGAAAAGTAAAATATATGTATATATAATATTGAAAGCAGAATTCAGATAGTTATTTTACAACATCACAAAAATTATACAATGGGAATAAATGTATTTTAAAAATAAATCATCTTTTATTGTAAAAATTATAGCTAATATTTAATTACATAGCCTTCAAGTAAATAATCAATTTATGTATCATACCTATTTTAAGCAAATTAAAATTTAATCTTTACGTAATTTAATATTGTGAAAAAAAAATAATCAGCTCATAGTTAATTGATCTGTTCATAACATAAAAAGCATTAAACTATAATTTTCATCCAGGAATTCAAGTAACTTTTACTTCACATTTTTTTTTAATTTTCATTTCTAAAAATTTAATTTCTTTGTAACCTTCTAAACTAATTTTAGAAAAAACAAAACATATTAACATATATTAAAAAAAAAATTCAGATACTCATTTAACAATATCAAGCACATTTGAAAAATTATTTAATTGTAATAAGGGTATTTTAAATATAAATAAAATTGTATTATACAAATTATATCCAATATTCAATTATATAACCTTGAAGTAAATTGTCAATTTATGTTCGTTAATTTTGAAAAAAAAACTAAATTTTGATCTTTATTCAATTGATTACACAGGCCGACAAATTTTAAAGCCAGAGACCAGACCTAACATTTCCGAAGGATTTTGAAGCGCTGAATCCGAATCCACTTTGAAGGAAGCTAGAAAGTATTATATAAATTGACGAAATGAAGCAAAAGTACAGAGTTTGTCAGCATGAGAAATGGCAAGGGCGAAATGCTATATGATACAGACGGGATACTAGACGCTTTAAAAGACTTTTTTCAATAATTATTAATTTGTGAAATAAAATCCGAGGACCGAGCGTTTAGAGGGAAATTTTATTTCACAATTAAACTACTACTAATCAAGGAAAGTAAAGATAAAATCAGAACAGAAGAAGAGAAAAAAATAAAAAAACGACTTTGAAGGAAGCAAGAAACTATTATATAAATGGAGGAAGGGAAGTAAAATTACAGAGTTTGTCAGCATGAGAAATATCAAGGGCGAAATCCTATATGATACAGACGGGATAGTAGACGCTTTGAAAGATTCTTTTAAATGATTATTAATTTATGAAATAAAATCCGAGGACCGAGCGTTTAGAGGAAAATTTTTCACAATTAAACTACTACTAATCAAGGAAAGTAATGATAAAATCAGAACAGAAGAAGAGAAAGAAATACAAAACGACTTTGAAGGAAGCTAGAAAGTATTATATAAATTGACGAAATGAAGCAAAAGTACAGAGTTTGTCAGCATGAGAAATAGCAAGGGCGAGATGCTATATGATACAGACGGGATACTAGAAGCTTTGAAAGACTCTTTTAAATAATTATTTGTGAAATAAAATCTGAGGACCGAGCGTTAAGAGGAAAATTTTATTTCACAATTAAACTACTACTAATCAAGGAAAGTAATGATAAAATCAGAACAGAAGAAGAGAAGAAAATACAGAACGACTTTGAAGGAAGCAAGAAACTATTATATAAATGGAGGAAGGGAAGTAAAAGTATAGAGTTTGTCAGCATGAGAAATAGCATAGACATCTGTGAAATTAATTTCGACAAACGAACGTGATTATCGTCTGTAATAATTTGTTACTTTTTCTTTAATTTATAACAGCGACTTTTCATTTTCAAATATATTCGACAAGATATTGCAACGTTTTACAAGAAATTCTGGCATACTTAGTCTTTTGTCTAAACGAAAAAAAAAATATATATATTTTGTTCCATAGTTACCCTAGTCATAATTATAGCAATTTATTGCTTTGTCTGGTCACTTTCGGAAGTAGTTAATGTGATATTACCCACACTGAAAAGGTTTTCAAATATTTTTGTTTGGATTTTATTTCCCTGGATGGGATATTACTCATCTAAGAACTCTTATCATTAAATATTTGTACACAATCAGTTCATGCGCAGTAAAATTTGAAAAAGTACGTTCGTGTTTCTACTTCTGCTTGGCAACGTTGCAATATTAAAAAGTACTGCATGAGATTACATTGCGCTGAAAGAGCCAAAGTGTCAAAAGAATTGAAATTTATTACACGGAGTCTAACGTGGATTAATTTGTTATCAGACATAAATTTATTGAAACTACTGTTGAATAAACTTGAAATGTAATGTAAAAATTGCTTTGCTTTTGGGAAGAATGCAAGCACATTGCAATATTTTCCTACCATAAATATTTTCTTGATAGTCTTTTTCAGCGCTAGAAGCACGTCGTAAAGATTTTGCACAATAGAAGTAATCGGGATACAATACTGACAGAAACTTTCAGGAAAATATTTGTTTAAATACAAAAAATATTTTTTTTCAATCAATCAAATATTTGTTTGACCTTATATCGAAGAAAGGATTTATTTAATTCAAAGATTTTTCTGAGTGAAGGATTGTTTTATAGAAATACCAATTATTAAAAAAAAAATTTATAATTATAAATTGTCTCAGAAGAAGTCAGGGAATTTTGTTAGCCAGGGAAAGCCAGGGATTTTTAAGAAAAAAAAGGCAAAAGTCAGGGGATTTCTGTAAAAAGCACTTTAATAATTTTTTAGTCACTTTTTAAAATAAAAAGATCACTTTTCTTTCAATAAATTAATCCGTTGGTTAACCACTGTTGGATTTAGGTCAATACCTATTTCTAAATTTTTCTGAATTCTTTTGAAATATTTAAGGCATTTTAAGACATTTCAAGAATTTTTAAATAGATTTCAATAATTCGAAGGGATTTCAAAAGAGTAAAAAAGTTTAAGGGTATTCTAAAAAATCCAAGGAATTTTCAAGACCTTAAAAACTTTCAAAAGATTTTAGAGGATTTGAAATATCTTGTGGTATTTTTAATATATTTCAATAATTTGAAGTGATCCCAAAGGATTTTAAAGATTTTACGGTATTTTAATTTTTTTATTTCTTTAATCGATGTTTTCTCGAAATTGATCACTTTTATCAAAAAATGTTCTCTTAGAAAAAAATGCTCCTCTGAGAGTATTCCAAATTTTGTAAGAAGATTTTGGCTGTGCAATCAATATTTTCAACACAATATGCACAATTTTCTTTTTCCTCATTTTTCCACGTAATTGTTGATTTCTTATGTTAACAATTGATTGAATCAAAAAATGATAGAGGAAATTTATCTTCGTAAATCGGTTTTCTAGCCGACCATAGGTTTGAATTTTCAAAAAAACCCAAATTGCAACAGGAATATTGCATTAATTGAAAAATAATTAAAGCGCGAATATCTCGAAACCTCCCCATTTTTCGGGGGGGGGGGGCACCCTATTTTTTCGTAATCAGCACAAAATTTTACACAATATTCAGTAAAAAAATCTGACGGACCTAGAACGGCATATAGATTGAGCGCACGAAAGGCGTGTTAACCGATCTTTCACCCTGTGCATAGCATAGGTATCTGTAACATAGAAATATATAATATTGTTATATTGTTTAGTTGAGCTCGAAGTGGATAACGACATACGGGGCAAGATCCAGATTTATCTATCCATTTCGAAGGAACCAAATCCACGACTTTTTTGCCATCGTCGTCAACTTCGTTAACGAATACAACGATTGCGAATTATTTCTGAAGATACTTTAGTGTATAAGCAAAAAAAAAGTCTTGTTTAATTGACAGAAATGCATAACTGTTTTTTTAAATTGAAAATAATTAGTTCGGAACTATTTTTGAGAAATTATAGTACAATTTTTCGTGCTTTGAATAAATTTAAATATTATGAGATTTAGAATATGAAGTTGACCACTCAGACTGCAAAGAAGGTCTGCTCCACTACTGATTTGCAAAAATGTCTCTTGATAATTTAAATCTGAAATTCAAGTCTTCAAGTCTAAACAATTCTTAATACGAAGCATTACAAATAATAATTTCCTAACGGATGAATTTAATATAAAACATTTGTAAATTCTGAAACATTACAATTAAAGATTAAACTATCAAAAGTAAAGAATTGTTAACTCAATAAGATTTAATATTGTACAATTTAAAATGAAATTTTATTTTTCATTGAAATATTAACAGCAGGCTTTCATTTATAATCCTGCAATTTTGAATCATTTAAATTTGAAACTAAACATTGTTTAAAATATTAATCCAAAGCCATATCAGCTTTCCGTTTGAAATTAATTTATACAACTAATTCACACAGAACGTGATCAGAAATCAATTTTATTTACTAAAGTTTATGTCACTAAAACTGATCTCTTTGGTTTATACTTTTGACCAATACTTTTTGACAAAACTGTTCGTATAAGATACAAATGAACATCAGGCTAACAATGTTTCTCTGACAAATAGGTGTGTCACGAAAATACCGAAAGCATTGTTGTCGCTTTTCTTTAATGCACATAATGAAGTTTGAGTTGATTAAAATTTATTAATTTACAATTTTATTATTACATTTCCAGTTAAAATAATTAATTTTCAACCAAGAAAAAGAGAATCTGTAAGACAATAGTTAAATTTTCAACCAAACTGATGAATCTTAGATTTGAAAAGTTAATCTTCAACAAAAAGTGTAATAGTTGATATTTTCACAATTTTTTTTATTCTAAATAAAAAACTGTGAAATTAAACCAAAAAAGACAAATTTTCTACAAAATAAATAAATTTTCAACAAAAAATAGAATAGTTTAATTTTAAGTTCGAGAAATAAGTTTCTGAACTAAATAAAATAAATTTTAAACGAAATAGTTAAATTTTCAACCAAACAGATAAATTTTCAACGAAAAAGATTAAATGTCTATCAAACTAAAATTTTTTATAAATAATGAAGTATTTAAATCTTTAGTTAAAAACATTAATTTTCAATAAAAAAAACTAATTTTATACCAAAAAGGAATAAGTTTCAACAAAATACATGAATTTTCAACAAAATATTTTAGCTTTTAATGGAATTTTCAACCAAATAGGGTAATTTTCTACCAAAAAAGACAATTTTGCAACAAAATAGGTGAATTTTCAAATAAAAAAGATCAATTTTCAACAAAAAATAGAATAGTTCAATTTTCGGTTAATAATTTTTTAAACAAACAAAATAAATTTTCAACGAAATACTCCATTTTTGCAACCAAAAAAATGAATTTTCTACCAAAACGATTGAATGTCTATTCAAAAAAAAAAAAAAAAAATTCAAAAAAAAATTGAATTAAAAAATATCTTATGTACTCTAAGACAGAGTTCACTTAACTCTGGGGCAACAACGGCTAAGCGGCCGGACGGCAGCCTACACGGGAGATAATCGATCGCGCCGGAAAATTAAAACATCCACAGTTTGTTAACTATTATTTCAATTGAGCTAACAATTTCCAGCAAACTTTTTTGAACCTTCTTGACCAATTTTTTCACTGACAGTTTTTGCTTGCTCAAAATTCGCTTGAATCCCGAAACGATCAAAGTTGTTTGTGTACGAGTTGTGCAACGCCTCAGCAAAAAATTATTAATTTTTTTTTTAATTATACATTTTTAACTTTGGCTAATGTCATCATTCGCAGAGGATGTCAGTGCATACTTCTTATGAATTTCGCTGAAAAATATTAAAAAGCTCCGAATTCGTCACGAGTTGAAGTGAAAAAGGGCGAAATATTTTAATCAGATAAAAAAACAGTTTTTGCAAGTAATTCAAAAACTAAAAAAGCTGAAACTTTTTCTATTTGAAGAAAAAGATGCGTAATTGAATTTTCAATACAAATGCGTATTTAAAAAATTAAAAATCAAAACTTTATTACCAAGTGCCCATAAGCCTCCCCACTCCAGCTAAATAATTTTATATCTCCTTTTTGCATCCGGCGCCTCAATTATAGCCAATACTCAATTACATAACCTTAAAATAAATAATAGATGTATGTCACTTATCAGAGAAAAATTAAAATTCATTCTTTATGTAATTTAATATTGTGCAAAAATGAATCAGCTAATAATTAATTAATCAGTTCACAAAATAAGAACCATTTTACTATAATTTTTATTTAAACATTAAAATAATTTTTACTTTACTAATTTCTTTATAAATTTGAACTTTCAGTTCTGAAAATTCAATTTATTAATAACCTTTCAAACTAATTCCAGAAAATGTAAGTTTTAATAGAATCAGTTGATGATTTATTAATGAGTTCACAACATGAAAAGCATTAAACAATTATTTTCATTGAAACATTCAAATAATTTTTACATTGTAGGTATTTCTTTCGTTTGAAATTGAATTTCTATACATTTAATTTATTAATGACCTTCGAAACTAAGTCCAGAAAAAACTAAAATATATGTACATATTAATTAATAATTTCACAACAAAAAAAGCACTGAACATTCATTTTCATTATAACATTGCAATAATTTTTACTTTATATCATTCTGAAAATTTGAATTAATAACAATCTTTCAAACCAATTCCATAGAAAAGTAAAATACATGTACATATAATATGGAAGGCATAATTCAGATATTTATTTCACAACATCACAATTATATAATATATAATTATAAAAATTATACCCAATATTCAATTACAGAGCCTTCAAGTAAATAATATTCATGTACTTATTTGAAACAAATCAAAATCAATCTTCATGTGATTTAATATTTTGAAAAAAAATAATCAGCTCAAAAAATAAGAAGCATTAAACTGTAACTTTCATTAAAACATTCAAATAATTTTTACTTTATATTTTTTTTTAAGTTTGAACTTTCATTTCAGAATATATAATTTGTTAATAACCTTTTAAACCAATTCCACAAAATGTAAGTTTTAATAAAATCAGTTAATAATTAATTAATCAGTTCATAACATAAAAAGCATTGCAGAATTATTTTCATTAAAACATTCAAATAATTTTTACATTATATTCTTCTTTAAATTTGAAATTTCATTTCCATAAATTAGTTTATTATTAACCTCTTAAACCAATTTAAGAAAAAAAACTATAATATATGGACATATAATTTTCCAAATTCAATTCAGACAGTCATTTCACAACGTGACAAGCATTTTAAAATATTACATAATTTCAATAGAGGTCTTTTGGAGAAAAAGTAAACTTTTATTATAAAAACAATAGCCCATATTCAATTACATAACCTTCAAGTAAATAATCCATTTATGTTACTCAATTAAAAAAAAATAATTTCAATCATTATTTAATTTAAAGTTTATAACAAAATTAATCGAACAGTAATTAATTGAACTATTTAAAACATAAGAAGCATGAAACTATTATATTCATTGAAACATTTAAATAATTTTTACTTCATATTTTTTTTAACATGAAGTTTAATTACTGAAAATTTGAATCCATAACTTTTTATAGTAATTTTCGAAAAAATTTAAACATAGTATTTAGATATAATTTTTAAAATTGAATTCAGATACTCATTTAAGCATTAATCTATAATTTTCACTAAAAAAATCCAAAATTGGTTAAAAATTGCCAGCTACAAGTTATTTTGAACCTCGTTTTTTTATTTCATCCCGCTGTGGCGCTACGAGGGCATATTCTCATCGCGCGCTGCTCGGACGGCTTGCAAGTTTGCGCGCGCCTAGGCCTACGGCGCGCGTCTTTTGGATATCTCGCTTCGCTCTCGATAATATATTTTTCCATGGAATTTTCGATTTTTTTCATATCAATTTCGATAAATTAATTAAAAACGAGGAGTTCTGTCAAAAAATGGTACAAAGAAATGAGTCAGGAATTTTGAAACGCTTAAATTCCTTCAAAAATCTTTCCCCATATTTTGCTTCGTTTATTCGCTCAAAATTTGAGTTCTCGACTTGTATCACTGTATTTTTGATGAGTAAAATGAAAATGTAAAGTCCTATCGGAAAATGGTTTGAATAAATTACGTAGGACTTAGGCCTTATTGAAAATTTTCTCCTTATCTCACGCCGTTTTGTTCGAAATTTGAATTTTCGATTTTCTGCATAGTCCTTTTAATAAATAAAATCAGAATGACAAGTCCTATTGAAAAATGGTTAAAAGAAATTTGTAGGACTTTTCAAAAACTATAATTGCTCTCAAAGACTTTTCTCGTATTTCGCGTCGTTTGGTTGGAAATTTGAATTTGGTGGTGTCAAATTTCGGCCAATTCTAATACTTTCTCAATCATAAATTATGAGAATGTGATAAATTACAAAAAATTTGTGTCTTTTTTTCGGGTGAACAACTTTTGTCTATTAATTTTTACATCCTCATCAGAGGAGGTATTATATTTGTGTAAAATTTGACCCCCCCCCCCCAGTTTTGGTCAAATGTCCACGTTTTGAGACCGTCTCAACCGTGAAAACAATTTTTTGCGAATGTATCCGTATGTATGTATGTGTGTCTGTCTGCTTGTTAGCACGATAACTTTTGAAAAAATTATTCTATTAGATTCGTCTTTGGTACACTCTTTTAGTGTCCGAAATTGAAAGTCAAGTTCGTTAACCACCTATTTTGAATATAAATTCAAAAAGTTAAAACATTTTGAAAATTTTTGAAACCATTTTTGTCAAGATTGAAAACTTCTATGTTTATTCATGGTAATAGAGAAGTCAAACAACTTATCTTCACGACTTTTTTTGGTAAGAAGAAAATCATCCGAACAACGCAGGATATGAAAAAAATTCAAGAGAAGTAAAGCGTTAATTCTTGAAAGCCCTACAAGATTATTATGACAACTTTTTTAATTTCTTGAAAAACCAAAAATTTAAATTTTGATAGCATTAAAAATAATGAAAAATCGTAAATTTTATTTTTCAGTCAAACTATGCAAAACATGAAAAAAGATACAAAGACGAAACTTGTGCAACCGAAAAAGATCTACAAATTTCTTATGATTTTCTTTTTATAGGATGCGTAATTCTTATTATAATCGTGAAAAATAACATTAAAAATAAAAACATTAACTTTTCGGAAAAAAGACGCGAGGTACGAAAAAAAATTGACAGATAAAAGTTGTTCACCCAAAAAAGATCTATAAACCTATCACTGAAAATTTTTTTATGGAACGCGTAGTTTTTCTCTTATTCATAAAAATAAAATTCAAAATAAAGAATAAGATTTTTTGGACAAACGACACAAGCTACGAAAAAAGATCATGAAAAATAAAATTTATATTTTATTTTTCAATATCTGAATAAGCAGTCCCAGACCGAGGTACATAAATTAATACGAAATATATTTAATATATATAGGCTGAAATCAATGTAGAAAAGTTCGCACTTGGGACTAAATAGAGTTCGAAGCACGAGATACGTGATGAGAATGTGTTCATTAAAGCCGAAGAAGCTTTAACATAAGAGAATTCACAATCACTATGAGAATATGCCCTGGTAGCGGGCATATTTATTTTCATACCTTTGTCGTTCTTCCAGTAATTTTCCATTTTTATTCTTAATGCAATTTTTTATTATTAAAATCAAATCTTCGCTTTCTATTGAAAAGTGACTTATAAACACGGAGAAAAATGTCTAGTTGGGGTAACAAGAATTCTGGTTAGCCCTACTGGACAGTCTAGTAAAATATGAACCAACACGCTGTCTAGAGTTAGACGCGCCAGACAGTCTAGTTGAATTCTGTCTAGTTAGAATTACAAAACATAAGGTATGAGTTACCAGACATCTAGTAAGGCCAACTTTTCCGTGGTTAGTAGGGCTAACTAGCTGTCTAGTAAAAGTAAAACATTGCCGCCTGTGCCACTTCAAGTCGGGAAACCGGGCTGACTGCTCCACCTCCCTAGAGATGGAGCTGTCGAGCTCTGCTCGACAATCTATATTTCAGATGATGTGGAGTTCACACTCCCCTCACTTGGTCATGGCAGGATATACAAGGCAACAGCAAGTATTAAGCCAACGTTAATATTAAGAAGAGAAGGAGAAGACGAAAAAGCAGCCTATACAGCTCCCAAGTATCTCTGGTGGGATGCACGTGGCGCCGCCTGATGGTTTTTTTTTTCAAACGGGTAGGCGAGTTAAGCTGAAGGCCTATATGTGGCTGTATGTAAACAAGCAAGAAATAAAAATGAAATAATAC
Organism: Andricus grossulariae; assembly: GCA_011634705.1. NCBI lineage: Eukaryota > Metazoa > Arthropoda > Insecta > Hymenoptera > Cynipidae > Andricus > Andricus grossulariae. The sequence goes on along the minus strand of JAABKJ010075445.1, from coordinate 111,905,110 downwards.
ATAAAATAAATAATAAAAAATGGTAATTTCAATTTAAAGTGGCTTTCAAGCAGCATATCTTAAAAATTTCAAAGCGTCTGGACGAATCTTTTTAATGCTTATTTTGCATAAAATTATTCATGATAAAATAGATTTCTTTTTGATCTTAATTTTAATATTTTAGGATAAAGAATTTTTTAGAATTTCGGAAGATATGGAACAATTTTTCAGGGCCTACAAAGATTTAAGATATTTTTAAAGATTTCACAAGATTTTATCAGAATTGCGAGGATTGCAATGGTTTTAAGGAGTTTTAAAGCTCTCAATATATTTTAATACATTTTCCAAAATCTCAGGAAATCTCATCATAGAATTTCAAGGGATTTTATAATATTTTAGTGGATTTCATAGAACTTGTTCACGAGAAGTGAGATATTTTGTAGGGTTTCAAAGATTTGAAGCGGTTCTTCTAACTTAACTCAATTTTACTTAATTCAATGGATTTATTCCAATTTTAAAAAGTTTCTATTTAATTGATCCTGGGGATCAATTGATAAAATGATCAAAGGATTGAAATATTTCAATGTATTTTCTCAAATTCCTTAGCATTTTTACAAGTATTAAAAAATTTAAAAGAATTTTAAAAGTCTTCAAAGGATTTGAAATATTTTAGGTTATTTTAAAAGATTACAAGTAATTTTTAATTGATTTCAGTTATTTAATGGGATTTGAAATATTTTAGGGTATTTTAAAATATTCCCAGGCATTTGTAAGAGCTTTACAGAATTTCAAGGCATTTTCAAGGGTTTTAATAATTGTAAGGAATTTAAAACATTTGTGTGCGGTTTTAAAGAATTTCATAAAATTTTGGAAGATATAAAAGGATTTTACAAGACCTATAAAATTTTAAGATATTTAAAAAGATTCTAAGGGATTTTATAAGATTTCCTAAGGATTTCAAGAAATTTTAAAAGCTCCCACGGCACTTTAATTAATTTTTCAGGATTTCTAGAAATATCATCAAATTTCATAGAAACTCGCAGGGTATAATAATATTTTAATGGATTTCAAAGAATGTATTCACAAAAAGCGACGGATATTTCGTAGGATTTCAAACAGGGACCCGTCCGAAACTTTCGTTTCGTTACGTTGTCCGAAAAGTACCGATTCTTTAGTTTTCTTTTCGTTACGTTTTGACTGATTGGAACAAAATTAAAAAAGAAATTGTTATAACGACATATTTTACCCGTCTGCCTTGTAATATTTACATAAGATGCACAAGGATTCGAATACAATATTTTTTTTAATTACGCGTAATTGGAAAATTTCGTTACATATTCGTTATTTTTAATAACGTAACCTAAATCGAGTGAATAGTTAAGTTTTGGCAGCATAGAAACAGAACGGAATCACGAAAGTATTTTGTTTCGTTTCTATCGGGTTCCCTGGTTTCAAAAATTTCAAGAGATTTTCAAATATTTTTTGCAATACATTTGGAATTCGCCCTGAATTCTTATTAATTATTCCAAATTCTTCCAAATTCTTTTGAACTCTTCCAAATGCACTCAATTCGAGTAAATTCAATGGATTTTTCAAAAGTTTTATTTTTTAATTCATCTTGAAGTTTTTTAAACTCACGTTAAATTCTTAGACATTTCATAAAATTCTTTTAAGTTCTCTTTAATTTTTCTACACTCATTTCTTTAATTCAGTAGAATTTTTTCATATTTTTTAATTGTTTTCAATTCACTTGATTACTTTTTAAATTTAGCTTGACTTTTTATGAATTTCATCGAATTCTTCTCATTTCACATAAATTATTCAAAATTCACCCCATTTTTACTGAAATAAATTGATTTTTTCGATTTAAAAAAATTGTTCAATTCATTTGAATTCTCTTGAATTGTTTTGTAGTCATTAGTCAAAAGAAACAAATACTCTAAACAAAATCCAAAACTATTACTCTCAAGACTACACATGGAAAGTTTCACTTCTTATTTTAATAAACGTACTATTTATTTCCCACGTTCTTATTTGCCTACTAATTAAGATTCAGTGACAAAACGAACTCATGAATTAAAAACCGATCATTTAACTTCAGAATTGGAACCTATCAACCAAAACCATAGAAATCAGTCTATATGCTAATAAAACGGTGAAAATGAAGAGGCGGGATTTGAAATAAAATAAATAAAGGATTGAAGAAATATTTTCTGTATTCACATATTATTTATTGCTTTATATATACAAACATCATCCATAAAGAAAAAATCAAACTTTATAAAAATTAAAGCTTCGTTCAAAAGATTGTACTAGAGATCATATATAAAAATGGTTTAAAACCAATATTTAATTTGAAAACAAATATTTAAGCACGATTATTTTTAGGATACATGTTGAGCAATGTAAAAAATATAAAAAGAACTTAAATGGCTTTATAGTAGCAAAAGACCAACCCAACATCAGGTACCGAAGTCTGTTTATTTTATCCTTATTTCCAGTAACCCCAAAGCTAAAATAAGGCCATTAGTTAGGAAGTTTATCTCTGAAATACTTCATTTAAAATCATGAAACAAGTCACAAGTAATGACATTTCTTTTTACCTACCCTCTCTACTCTATCATCTCGGATGCACCATTTCAAATTCCACGCATCAAATAGTGTATTTATTGGGTCACCTGATGAGAGAATATGTTGTTTTAAGGCCCTTTGAGGTTCATCAAAAGCATTGAAATTGGCCACACCCCACTCAAAAGGCCATAATAATTTGAACCCCATGTATTCAAATTTCCTCATTGAAACCTTGGAATCCAAAAACTTTTTAGTTATGCGGCAATACCATGTATTATAAACACCAACCTAAAACAAAATATAATAAAATTAACATCTTTTTCAACCCACCTTATAAACAACAAATTTTGTGAAGAAAAGAACTCTCGTACACTCACCCTTGCGATAGTCCTATTATCTAGGAATACGAGTTTCCGATAAAGCATGTAGAATTCTTTACAGTCGCTTTGCTCTCTCTTCAATTTCCTAATTCTATTTCTCCTATATTCTAAAGAACGTTTGCTTTTTAAATTAAAATCGTAAGGCAAATTGTAGGTCGCATTGTCAATTCTCACAGTTTTTTGTGGAGAAATTGATGGCCGCCCATTTTCCCACAGGATACTTTCAATATGGACCTACGATAGGAATAAAAGGAAATAAAAAAAATAAAAAAAACACCAGTTTCATCTTCAATTATTGCTAAAACCGTAATTGGCCTTTTATCATTGGAAAGTTATTTTATATCTTTTAGTTGGAAATAAAAAAAAATAAAAAAATTTAATCTACAAATTGAAATATCCTATATGTTTTATGTTAGTGTTCTTCTATTGACACCAATATTTTTGAAATAATTGTGATATATAATCAATAAGTTCCGAAAAGGAGTTTTAGTTTCGTTACCGAAAACTTGCATTTTTTTTAAAACAGAAATCATTATCAATACTCCATTTTTTCGTCGAAAATTAATACTTTTAAAAATACAACTGTTTGATTGTTTAAATATTGCACATAAAAATTAGAATTTTTTTTCAGTTAAAATTTCAACTAATTGGGCAAAAGCTAAAATATTATTTAAAGAAAAAATTTTGTTTACTTGTGTTGTTTAAAGATTTATCATTTAAAATATTGATTTTTACAAAATTGTGGAAAATATTGCGCTTGTTTTTTTTTTCTAGTATTTTGAATATTAGATGTTATAAAATTTGAACAAAATAAAATAAAAAATTTTATTTATATTAATTCCATATTTTAAATAAAGAAATAATTGGCGTGAAATAACAAAATATTAATAGCTGTTGCCCTAATATCAAACGAGAGTTCGATCACCCTATAGGTTCATTTTAAAACGTTTTAAATCTTTCAAAATTCCTTTAAACTACTTAAAATGTCCTAAAAACGAATAAAAACCTTATAAATTTATCTGAAAATTCATAAAATATTTTACAATAATACATTTATTTAGAAACCCGTGAAACAAGTCATAAAAATTACTTGAAATCCCTAGTGTCTCATTGAAATATAAAAATTAAATATATAAAAGTTTAGCAAGATATTCATGGCCACGTCTCACAACCGTGAAATGGGTGGTCACAGGACACGACGAAATCACAACGACAGGTCGGCGAAACATATTATAAAATTCAGTGAAAACCATTGAATTAATCCCTTTCTTTCTTAATTAATTATTTAATTCCATTCAAATTCCATAAATTTCCACAAATTTCTACAACATTCGTAAATTTTCACAAATTTCCACAAACTTCATAAATTTCATAATTTCCACAAACATCATAAATTTCAACAAATTTCATAAATTTTTACAAATTTTATAATTTTTCAAAAAATTGTATAAATTTTAGAAATTATGGTATTTCACCAAACTTTTTATACATTTTTAAAATGATGGTAATGGATGGAAATACATGATAATTTAAGAAAATTTTTGAAATTCATGGTAATAAATTGGTAACTTTTGTGACCAGTCACAGGGGTGCCTTCCCCCCCCCCCCACGATACTTTGGAAAGGGGTAGAGGTTTAAACCAACATTATTTCTGTGAGCAAACACATGGGTGCATTGCCGGAAGAGAAAATTAAGATCCGGCAAAATATGCCGGAACAGAAAATTAAAATCCGGCAAAGTATGCCGGATGCGTATACACTACGTAAAATTAATGTTCAACAAAGCAGTTTAATTTTGAACCAAGTCGAGTTTTCAACGAAGTATATCAGCAAAAACCGAAGAAATAAATTCATATTTTTGTTCCATTAACCAGTTAACTGGTAGGCTCGAAATCGACGTTGTGTGCCAAAACTGGTAGAAGCAAATAATTCCGTATTCAGCATGAAAGTTCATTTCCCAAGGGGTTTTTATGTCGCTGATGACGAATCCGGGGTCCAAATTAAGAAATTCAAAATAGCGGATCCAACATGGCGGACTGAAATTCAAAAATCACGTCACTTGAATGAAAGGCAGTATTAAAGAGTTTTTTAAATTGCTGCTGACTATTCTACTATATTATCAGCTATTTTGAATTTTTCCATTTTGACCACGGATTCGTCATCAGCGACCAAAAAATCCACTTAGTATTGACTCTCATTAAAATCACGGGACTTTTGAAGTTTAGTTTGCCATATTGGATCCGCCATTTTGCATTTCTCAATTTTGATCCCGGATTCGTCATCAGCGACCTAAAAAACGATGGCATACCAATTTTTATCCCAATCCATTTAGTTTTGTGGCAGTTATTCCAAGTGCGCATATATGCGTCATTACCAGTTAACTGGTTAATTCTCTTGAAATCTTTACCATACACCATGAATTGTTCCTACTTTCTCCAAGTCTTTTGTATTCTTTGAACTCTCCTGAATTATTCTAAATTCTCTTATAAATGTTGAAATATCTGAATTCTTCCCAATTCTATGAAATATTTTGAATTCTATGAATTCTTTTGTATTATCTTTTTTGTGAATTATCTGAATTCTTTTGAAATTTTCAGAATTATTTGAACTGTTCTGAATTTTGTAATACTCACGAGACCACTGAATTCTTTGAATGATTTTTAGTTATATTTAAATTATTATAATACATTTCAAGTTACTTTGAACTTCTTCAGATCTTTTGAATTTTCTGAATTCTCTTAAAATCTTTAGAATACATGTATAATTATTTTAACTTCCATCGAGTATGTTGCATTCTGTAAAATTGAAACGAATTCCTAGAATCCACATGTACACATTTGACTTCTTTTAAAGTTTTTTTGAACTCTCTTAAAACCTTTACAATACACCATTAATTATTTGGAATTTCCACAATTCTTTCGTATTATGCGAATGCTACTGAATCCTTTTGAATTCTCTGAAATATTTTGTATTCAAATAGTCTCCTGAATTATTTTTCAGTTTTCTGAATTCTTTCGATATCTTTAGAAAACGCATTGAGTTATTTTGAATCCCTTCAAGTGTTCTGAATTCTGTAGAATTCTACAGGATTCAAAATATTCGAAGAAAGTTGAAGTCATTCAACGTGTATTCTAATGATTTCAAGATAATTGAAAAACATTTTTAAAACATTCAGTGGTATCGTGAGAATTCGACGATTTCAGAGTAGTTTAAAGAGTTCATAAAATTGCGAAACAATTCAGAGAATTCAGAATAATTTAGAGAACTTAGAAGAATTCAGAGAATTCCGAAGAACTCACAGATTTTAAAAGAATTCACAGAATTTAACATAAATTTAGATGATTTACAAAAATTTATATAATACAAAAGAATTCATAAAATTTAAAATATGTCCCGGAATTCAAAAGAATTCAGACAATTCAAAAATTATCAGAGAATTCAGAATAATTCAGGAGAGTTCATAGAATACAAAAGACTTGCAGACATTTGATTGAATCCGCGAAAGTCATTTTTCACATAAAACCAATACCTTCTCATTGAGATGAGAATGTAAAAATGGACTTACTCAACGATAGGGCAAAATGAGCATTATATTATGTTTTGTTTTCTCACTGAAATAAAATATTGGTAGTGGGTAATTGCTTTGAGGTTAAAACATCATTAAATAAATGATGTCTATTCATAGCGAATATGAAGATAGTTGAGGTATAAGCGAGAGTCATGCAGTGGTAGTAGATCTAGTCAATTTTGGTCAGCCAGCTGAGTAAACCACAAACGATGCAAGCAATGTACATGTAAAGGTAAAGTACGACAAACGGACTTCATTTCGGTGCATATAGCTACCGTCAGTTGCTACTATTTCCAACTAATTTGCTTGGGAAAACCAGCAACAGGCGATCACACACGGCAGGAGTCGAAGCTTAATTTCCTGCAATTTGCATACGGTTGATTCTTAGGGGAATGAAGCGACCCCGAAAACCGACAACCTTCTGTATGCTTAGTTGTAGTTGGTTTAATCTCCTTTTCAAACATCAGAAGTGAGGGCACCAGAAGTACTAATAGGTTCAGAATAGGTTTAGAAACGTAACTCTATATATGTTTTTAGAAGTGTAGCTTTTTCTGCAATCAGGGGAATGGCGCGATTAATTCGATTATAGTTACCAATTTGACTCATTGGGGAAAATGCGAAACTGAAGTGCTGAATGCCTTTTGACCAACTACCGTGTTTGAATATAAATATAATATCAGAATTAATAAACCCTTCAAATTATATTTACTCTTCTCATCAGTATGTAAGCCAAGTGTAAAAAGGGCTAATTTATGAAAACAATATTTCGTCGCTTTGTTATCTTTGTAGTTTATATTTATATTATTAACTATGAGTAGATACCTAGACTCTTTGAATGATACTTAACCTCGTAAATTACTAACGTTCAACTGAGCAAATTTACCAAACTAAGGATAAATTCTAAATTTTTTGGTGATAAAACTGTTTCTTTACACCTAAAGAGATTTTAAAGGGTACCAGGGGTGCAACAATAATTCATTTTTTCTTGACCAAATTTTGACACATCTTGTAACATTTTCAACACAAAACGTTTTGTACAGGGAATAAAACGATTTTATAATAAAACTTTTACATTTGAAATTTATTTATTTTAACCAAAATCGATGACTTTTTACCATAAAAGATTAATTTTCGATCCAACAGGACGAATTTTCAACGTAGCAGTTAAATTTTCGACAAAAAATTACTTTTCAACAAAATAGTTTTGTTTTCAGGAAAAAAATTAAATTTTCAACTAATTAGTAGAATTTTAAACCAAATTGTTGAATTTTCAACCAAATTTTGGAATTTTCAAACAACAAAAAATGAACTTCAAGTAAAAACAGTTTCATTTTTAACCAAATAATTTTATTTTTTAGAAAAAAGTTGAAGTTTTAACAAAGATGAATTTTAAATCCAAAAGGACGAATTTTCTGTACAAATAGACGAATTTGCAACAAAATAGTTAAATTTTCCACCAAAAAAGATGAATTTTTAACAAATTGCTTGGATTGTCTACAAAATAATTTAATTTTCAAAAAAGCAGTTGAATTTTTAACTAAATACAGGAAATAGTCTAATTTTCATAGAATAAAAATTAAACTTTAACCAAAGCAGTTCAATTTTCACCATAAATATGGATTCTCTACAATAAATATAATAGTGAATATTTCAACAAAAAAACAATGAATTTTCACAAAAATACATAAGTTTTTAAACGTATAGTTGAATTTTCAACTAAAGTATGGATTTTTAACAAAAAAAGTTAATTTCCAACCAAACCGTTACATTTTTAACAAAGAAAAAGGAAATTACAACAAAGAAGTTTAGTTTTCTGCCAAAAAGATGAATTTTCAACTAAAAAAGATCAATTTTCAACAAAAAATAGAAAAGTTAAATTTTCTGTTAAAAATTTAATGTTATACCAAAACAATTCGAATTGACCCGCCGGATGCAAGAACCAGCCCGACGCTCGAAAGCGCGAAATAGTATTGTCCGATCGTCTGAAAAAATAAAATTTTGAAAATCGAAAAATCAATTTTTTGGGAATGTAGAATTGTAGAGAATAAGGATATGAAACTTTTTCCCATTGTAATTTTTTTAGCAAACCTTCATTTTTAATAATAAAAACAAAATATTGAAAAAAAGTTGCTCCCTGATTTAATTAAGTTTTAAAACTTAAATCGTTCTATAACTCTACTAAGTGCTTTTTCTTACAACAGGAAGGTTTAATAATCGTATTTATCAGTCATCTTAAAATCTGATTTTCCCATTGTATGTAATATTTCGTGATTACAATTTACCAGTCCTGGCACTTACTAAAGTGACATGAGAGTTTACCTCATGCTTCGAGTAATGGCGCTGACTGTTCAATGGCTCTAGATTCAAAAAAATGTTTAGGACAAAACGTGAGAATTAAATTTTCTCTTTGAAAAAAAATATTTTAAGTATGGTATTTTTTTACAAACACATTAATAAACCAAGTTTATATGTTTCTTAAACCAATACATACTCTCCAAAAAGATTAAATGCTCGAGTTTTCAACGAAAATTCGCTTTGGTTTTCGTTGGGAAATTTAAATCAAAATGTTATTATCACTATTTAAATATTATTATTATTATTTATTGTAATGGTTGAATGAAAGTATTCCATTAATATTGTAATATTATTATTAATTATTAATTATAAATGAAAAGTTTTTAAATTAAGAAAAACATTTTCTTGAATTAGAAGACAAACAATACGAAATATATAAAGACATGTCGATTAAAAATAAAATATTAATAAAATTATATCAATAAATGGACAATATTTATTTTTATATTTAATTCTCGTATTGAAGAATTTATAAAATTGCTTTATATTATAACTATCTATATAATCACAATTTACAAAGCTATATAATGTAATAAACATTTACCTTTTTTACACTCTTATCGTAATGAGAAACTATGATAGATTTTACAAAATTATTCGATAAATAATAGATATCTAATTTATGATTTGTTCTAATTAAAGGTGTAGCTGTGATTAGTAAAAATCATAAATTTTTTATACAATTGCTATTTTTTATAGAGACACTAACAAAAATTTGTAATTATAAATATAAATTATATTAATAATAAATTTTAACTTTCAAAAATAGAAAAAAATTGTCTTTGAAGTAGATACATAATAATTAAAAAATTGAAATAATTTTAATAATATTTATTTTTTAACCGACTTTTCATTTTATGTGTCCTTAACGTATTATTTATCTTTAATTCAAGAAAATAATTTTCTTAATTCTTGAAAATTTTAATGTATGAATAATTAATAAAAATATTACAATATTATAATATTGTAAATATTAAATATTGCGTAATATTTTTGTCAAAAACTGGAGCATTTAATCTTTTTCGACGGTATGTATTGGTTTAGGAAATATATAAAACTTTCTTGATTAAGTTTTTGTAAAAGAAAATACGATAAAATAGTTGTTATTAAAAGAAAGTAGGATTTTCACGTTTTTCCCCATACATTTATGCCATTTTCAGCTCAGAGTGACAGATGACTCCAATTTTTACCATTTGTAATTTTTTTTTAATTTTACACTCTCGTTAATTTAACAAATATTTACATTTTCATATTAAAACTTTTTTTTAGTAACCTCAAAGAACTGAAATCATTTGAAATTTCATAAAAATGATAAAGATCAAAAGAAAGTTTTCGGAAACCATCGCGGAAACGCGAGGTGTGGTCATATGGTCCTGCGATATCGCGATGTTAAACGATGCCTTCATATTTTTTTGTTTTTTTTTTGTAAATATGTCGAGCCAAACCTCGTTTCTACACTATTTTAACGGAAGAAATGTGTGCAAAGTAAAATGAGCGTATCTGCTCAAGTCACATAATCGTTTCAACACGAAATATGTTGTTTTTCAAAGGATTCTAGATGACACGTAATAATATAATAATAATATAATATACTTTAATATACTTTAATATATATAACGTTACGTAGTATGTAAAACAATTCTGTTCGCTGCTAAGATACACACGAAATTGCACTATATTGAACAAATCATCGAGGAGATCGAGTTATTTTCGAACGAGGAAAATACAAGGAAATTCGCGAAGATTTTAGAATTCCTCGAGGAAATCCGCGAGTGAAATTTCTGAAGGAATTTGAAAATCCTCGCGGATTTTGTCGTCGAAAAATAACACAAGAATTTCCTCGGTGATATTTTCAAAAGGGTATGACAGCGGTGAACAGGTGTGACACAACAACTTTCAAAACTATACCGACATTAGACGTCGATTTACATACCGAATGTATATTTACAGTCGTATAGCGTTTTCACAATTTGTTTGTTTCATTTTGTAACTTTTAATGTAGTAATTGTGTAATAATAGAAATATATATAAAAGTATGTGTATTTGAAATATAACCTAGAAATTTCTACGACCGTCACTTTTTAATTTTAATATGTATCACCTGTTCCTTATAGGGCTATCTAGCCCTAGGAACTTTTCATGAATAACTGCAAACACAAAATACAAATACATCGACTGATCCTCCATATTTATGTGGAAGATGCCGTGTATCCTCTTGTCGAGGAGCTGTTCAGGAAAGTTTGTCTCCTGTGCTTTCTTAATCCGGGCCTTGAGGAGTCAGTACTCGAGATGGATAAGATTTGATGCATTTTGCTCACCCCTGACCGGTTTGTTTATATATTATATTAATATTCACCTTATAGTTTGTTTAATTAATTTATTAATATATCATAATATTAATTTTTTTTTAAATAATTTAATATTGTTAAATAATGAATTTATATTTAAATTTGTAATATATTTTTTATAATTATTATTACAAGATTACCTCCATCAATAAGATTTTGTATGCAAAATTGTATAACTTATTGTTTTATAAACTATAATTTCATATATATTTAATGTATTTGATTAATTAATATAAATAATAATTCAATTAAATATAATTTCAGTGGAAGCTGTAAGAAATGGAATTAGTTAGTTTGTATGAATATGATTATTTCCAGCTGAAACAATTTGGTGGCCCTGAAAAGGAGCCATTTTATTTCAGTGTGAAGAATTACAAAAGTGAACTTTGATTCGATGCGCTTATTCCAGTGGATTTGGTAGTATGAAGACACGGATCTAACAAACTCTAGACGAGAAACCGTCAAATTTAGGTAGATAATCATGTATTCGGGAAATATTAGGGTGGCGTATCATGGCAGCGTCAAATTTGGCACAAAACGTCAAAGCACCAGACATGTCGGCCAATGACAGTGCTTCTGTGGATTACTAGGAGAATGTCATTGGCTGAAATGTCTAGTGATTTTATGTTTTGCGTCCAGTTTAACGCTCCTGTGAGACTCCATCCTTACTTTATTGATAAATCTACCATTCAACTACAATTTGACTTCACAAGAATAGACAATATTTTATTTTGGTTTTACATACTGCTTGACTTGAATTATTCCCGTCTTAGTTGCTTAATGGCTTGGCTGGAAATTAAATATGTTTGATATTCTGTTTGAGGATGTGGGTTAGGAGCATGCTCGCTATTTTACCGTAATATCTGAGATTCCCTTGGGGTCAAAAGTGTATTACCATCGTCTCTTAAGCGCACAATAACCATATTTCTAGCAATATCGTATATTGGACGAAGAACACCTTTTATTGAGACTCCAACGATGAAACCATTCTGTGTTACGTGGAATTCACAACGTTTTTTGTTGGTTATATGTGCTAATTTCCCATTAATTTTTGCATAGAAGGCAATGCGTCGACTAATAGCCTGAAGACCTCTATGACGTTCGAACACTTCAGCTTTTGTAGTGGGTTCTAAATGAAATATTGTAATAAGAAATAGAAATGATCAAATGTAAATGCTTGAAATGTGGAATTTTTGGTTGATGGAAACAAAGGAATATTTTAGATAATTTAAATGAGACTTTTTGTTGGCTTGAGAAAATATTTTTGTTTTAGCGGGCAATCACACATCACGCCATGGTCAAAATCAGGAATTTACTATTCATAATGCTCTTCAGGCTCTATTTCTTGACAGATATTGATGTTTTTTTCCAAACGCTTAGCATTAAGTTATTCAAAACTTGGCTAGCTTAAAATTTTCAATTTATTTTTGCGTGCAATAATATTTGAAAAAATATAGTGAGGAAGTTAGCAAATTGGGCAATATGATTTTTAGGGTAGCAGCGAGTAATGTGGCGCGCATAACATAAAACACAGGATTAATAGTTGAATATAAGGCAAATTGTAGTAAAGTAATATAGAACACTTAGATCAACATCTTATCTGCTCTATACGTATGACAATAATTGAATTTAAGTTCATAAAATTCTTAATAATTAAGTATTCTAAAAAGTGTTCCTGCGCCAACCCAGTGGGCACAAAATTTGACGATGTCTTTACGACATCGTTACGATATCTTTACGATGCCTTTAAGACATCCTATGTCCATGTCATTAAAGATGTCTTTACAATGTTTAAGAGACATCGTCAGATCGTACGACATCTTTACGATATCGTGAAGACATCTTAACGACATATCGGTTATTTTTATTTGTTATTGCAAATTGAAAATAATTTTCTTACAAAAAAGTACATAATTTTAGTAAAATAAGGTAATAAACTTAGTAAAATAATATATATATATATATATGTATATATATGGGGGGGGGGGGGGGGGGGGGGGGGGGGTCGTACTCTTTTTATTTTATAAATCATATTGGAAAAAAACACTTCATTCGTAAATTTTGTGGAAAATTCAAAAGTTGAAACGAAAATAATTAAATTTTTATACAATTCTAGAAGAGATATCTTAAACTTTTCCTCAGAGTATTTCAACAGATTTCAAAGTTAAAATAATCGTCATCTCTACGAGACAAAAGAAGGGAAGAAAGAAACATGAAACTTGACCGCCTCGAATTGTCCATGTGGGCATCTTAAAACCAGTCAATAAGGCGTCTTTACAGAATAAGGTCTTGTCACCTCCCAATCCCAGAAAAAATAAACTGTAAATTCTTAAAAAATAAAATTTAAGTTAAAAAATAATGTTCAATAAACTTAATACAATCATGAAGAGCATGGGCCTCAAATTTAACGTAACGAAAACAAAAATCATGCTGTTTGAAGAAAAAAGAGAGAAAACAATGTGCAACATTATCCTACATGATGAGAGATTAGAACAACTTGACAAGTACGTATATCTGGGAAGCCTATTTACTAGCGATGGAAAAATAGATGGGGAGTTAGATAGGCACATAAATGAGGGTAAGAAGGTTATCGGTAGACAAGGGGCCATTCTCAGAAATAAAAACATATAAAAAAAATCTAAAATGGCCTTACATAATTCTATATTTGTACCGACTGTACTATACGCTAGCTATACATGGAACTGTCAACAATAGGAGAAGGGTAAAATTCACGCGATTGGCATGAAATATCTGCGCACAATATGCGGAAAATCACTGATGGAGAAAGGCCGAAACGAGATAATCCTCAAAGAATGTGGTACAGGAGAGAAACTAGTTGACATATGGAAACGAAATCAGTTAAGATGGTTCGGATCTGTGAATGAGACATTAATCCGAAGAGACATAAGAAGCTATAGAAACAGGAGGGCTTGCATGAAAAAATGCATGGACGTGAAAGAAGCTAGATTAGTATGCCAGGGCAGAAAAGTGTGGTGACAAATAAGTTGTAAGCAGAGTGAGAATAGAGTGAATGGCGCCTGAAACAAAGACATTGGATACTAATGGGCCCAAGTGGGGTACCACACATAAAAATTTAGTCAGAACCGTAACTAGTCTTCGTTGCGCCCGGTGCGGCTTGATAATTTTGCGCCCTCCTCCCAAACGCCACGAGACAATATTTAGTTAATTTGTTCCACTTTGCGCCCCCTCGCGACTGGCGCCCGGTGCGGGGGCACCGAAGGGACCGCTCTAGTTACGGCTCTGAATTTAGTGAGGCTCTTCACTTGTGATCCTCACCGAGCAAGTCACGCTTACCCCGAAAGGAAAATAGCTTAATGGTATAATAATAATATTGAAAAACAATTTAAAATTAAATTTTACATATTTTAAATACGGCTCGATATTATTTTTTCTTCAACTATTTAAAAATTTTATCAACTATCTAAAGGTAATGCACAATAAAAAAAAGTCAAGTGCAAAAATGTTTTAATAACCTTGGTGGCAAAAAGCGATTTTCTATAATACAAGAACCTCCATAAAATGCGCTGTTTTCAATTTATTCAATTATTTCATAATACTTTCTTACTCAGTTTTTAATGTAAAATAACAGTTCTTAAACAATAATTTAAGATATGTGAGACAAAGAATCGAATTTCACTTATTTCAGAAAGGACTCAATACTTAATACGAAACCTTTCCTAGGACGTAAACTGAAAAAGTTTTCCACGTAGAATATAGTGCGTAATAAAAAACGCATAACTAATCGTAGTGATGGCACCTGAAAGTACACGTTTTTGTTTTAAAATTCGATGTGCTTGTCGTAGCATTGAGAGAAACGATGTAACGCATTAGTATTTTCGATGAACGTTTGTATACATCGACGTGCGTTTGCAAACATTCGCCAATAGAGTGCGCTCGCACTCTCGTCCGCCGTGACATCGCATAATCAATCTTCGTGCAAAGCACTCATAACCGCGCTGCGAGCGATGCTACCATATTTTCCTCCCGCCGCTTCGAGATCTTTCGAGTATAGCACATATGGTGCATGAGGCAGTGCATCCCGCGCGCGTATGTACGCTATAGCACTTATATATATAATTAAAAACTAAAGGTTAACAACCACCGCAGGGTCCCACTGGGAGTAACTGTCATCTCAAAAAAATGACATCGGCTCCCAGTAGGACCACGGTAAATCCCATTCATGGCCACGTCTCACAACCGCGAGATGAGTGATATATATATATATATATATATATATATATAATTTTTGAACCCGTACGAGTTACAGAACTTCAACGTGAAAAAGGTAATTGGATTTTTATGAATAAGATCCTATTTTCTTTTTTGAACAAGTTTAGAATCCTTGGCATTATCTGAGATTTTACAATTATTCGCTCGCGATTGAGAAACATTTGGAAATAGATAAATTCAAATTAATTTTATAACGAAAAAGCTATGGTTCCAAAATAAAACATTATTTTTGTAACCAAATATGGATGAATTCAAATACAATTCTTTGAAAAAAAGAAAAGTGACCTCACATTCATGAAAATCATATAATTTGTGTAGATTAAACTTGGATAAAACTTTATTACACAGTGCTATACTTTACTTCTTATTGGGAAAGGCATTTCTTATATTTAAAATTTTTTTCTCATAAAGGAAACACTCTTTTAGAGCGTGTATTGCATGATAGCAGTATTTTCCATAAGCACTTAAATTCAAATTGAACTTCATGTTGAAAACTTTCTAGGGAAGTGGCGAAAGATTACGAAGCATCATAATTGGGGGGTTAGGTTGACCTTAAAATACTTCCAATAGGGCGTTTTTTTCTTAAAGTCCCTTAGTACATATATTTACAAATTACACTAGTTGGAATTTATGCTATACAGATCTTTGAACTTTATAGATTCTATGCTACAGGTCACGCAATTTTAGAAGTGGCACAGGTTTTGGTTCAAGTTCTCGCTACCACGCAGACATTGGAATTTCCCCAATTGTCCAGGAGCATTTGACGGGAAGCATTTCCAGATCGTAGTTGCTGGAAAGTTTACTCAGAACACGGCGACTTTTTCTGGGTGATAGCGGATTTCCGATTTTGCCGAATTTGATGGTTCCTTGTGGTGGAGACTTCCTAGAAGAATCTAAACGAATTTTCAACTATCGACTATCGAGAGCACGTCGGATCATTAAAAACGCTTTTAGGGTTTTAACAGCTCGATGGAGTATGTTCGGAAGAGCCTCAGAATTAGAAGTTGATAGTGCTGATACAATAAATTTTGCAACAATTTGCCTTCACAACTAATTGATAAACAAAGATATCGGGGAAAATCCACCAGCAGTACATTACTGTCGTCCAAGGTTTGTGGATTGGGAACATAACGGAATCTTAAACCCCGGTTATTCGAGAGAAAACATGCAAGGGCAAGGACTGCCAAATCTTCCACCAGCTCCTGTTGTGAATGTGCCGCGAAGTGCAATAGATACCAGAAATACTCTTAGGAATTATTTTCTAACTCCTGAAGGGAAGGTACCTTGGCAGTATGAATATGTCCGTAGTGTAGGCAATGAATGAAAATTTAACTATACAGTACAGAATATCAACAATTCCTCTCACCATAACCCACTTATTAGTGTATACTTATTAGTATTACTCTTCTTTTAAATTACTTTACCAGCTTTTTTATGTGTAAAAGTTATACTCCTGATGTTTTATTCGTACATTGTTTTTCGTTAATGTTCTTTTTGATAATTTGTTTTTGCATAATTATCATAATGAAGGTGATATAAACAAAAAATTAAAAGAAAGAAACATTCTACAAGAGATTGGCCGATTGAGACGTTTATTTATTATAAAATATTATATAATTTCCGTTATCAAAAATGCTTAAAGGACTGAAACTTTCTTTCTGCCTTAAAGTGACAGCTTGCAACATTTTTTTATCGAAATTATTTACAACCGCATGGAAATTGGTTCAAATCCCTAGAAAATGGTTGGAATGCTTGGAAATCCCTTCCCACGTTTTAAATCTCTTTATATTGGCTTGTAATCTTTTAAAGTGCCCCGTAATATTAGAAATCCTTTGGAATGCCTACAGAATTATTGAAATCATTTGAAAATTACTTGCAATCTTTTAAAAGTCTCTGAAATATTACATATCTCTGGAAAGCCCTTCAAACTTTTCAAAGCTTTTGAAAATGCCTTCGATTCTTTAAAAATACGAATACCCCTAAATATTTTAAAACTTTTAAAATCTCATTTCATTACTGAAATAAATTTAAAATTCCTTGGGGCTTTTTAAAATACAGTGAACAATTTAAAATCTGATATTTAAGACTCTTAAATTAGATTGAAATCAAATTCAAAATCCCATTCAACGTCCAACACTCAATTCAATGTATAAATTCTCGAAAATGAACCAAGAATCTTACGATAAAATTTGGACAAATACCACAAAATGCTCCTATTGTAATTCCTGAAAACAAAGCGAGTACACGAAGTGTGAAAACCTAGAGGAACCGAGCTTCAAGCGTCAGGTAAATGTGTCCGAGCGCGTAGCGCGAGGTTAATACATTATCGAGCGCGAAGCGCGAGATACAACAGGTGCACGCCCTAGGCGCGCTCAAACTTGCGAGCGAAGCGAGCCGCGCGCGATGAGAATGTGCCCGCGAAGGGGGTAGTTTTTTTTACTCCTGATAATGGACCCTGTTCTACAGAGAACCTTTACACCCTCGTTTATACGCCTATGTAACTCTCCATCTATCTTTCCGTCAATATTGAATAGGCTACCGAGATATACTTTTTCATTAACTCGTTCTATTCTTTCATCATTTAGGACAATGTGGCGTATTGTTTTCTCACCCTTTCCTTCAAGCACCATAATTTTTGTTTTATTCACGTTAATTTTGATGCCCATGTTCTTCATGCTTGTATGCAGTTTACTCAACATTCTTTGCAAGTCCTCGATTGACTCTGCCGCAACAACCTTATCTTCTGCGAAAGCACCACGTACCCTCATTGTCTCGAGCTACACCTTCCTCGTCGAAGAGGGCCATTCTTGGACACTTGTCCATGAATATAATAAATAGCCATGATGTCATAACGCATCCTTGTCTAACACCTTGCATAATATCGAACTAGTCACTCAGTTTCCCATTAACCCTTACCCTCGCTTTGCTACCTGCATATGTTGTTTTTATTGCTTGTAGTTGCCATCTGTTGACTCCGTACTCTTTTAGGACTTCCCAAAGTTTACTTCTATCCACCTTGTTGAACCCCTTTTCTAGTTCAATAAATGCACAGTAGACTTTTTTCCTTACTCTCAAATAGAGCTATTATTTTTCGATGTTAGTGTTGTTAACCAGGGTGAAGAGTACACGGAGAAAATTTGGTTAGGAAACTTTACCCAACTTTTGAGTACAATTGGGATATATGGATCAAAAAGAGAATGTTTGACATTATTGTAATAATTCGAGACGTACGAAATATTAAAGAATACATAGCAGTTCGGTAAACTTTACTAAACAGATTAAAGTTCCCAAATGTACAGTAAAGATTTGGAAAAGTAAAAATTAATGCACGAGGTGCAATTATTAAAAACTATATAGCCATACATTGAGGAAAAATTGGATAAAATTTCATATTAGCTAAGTAAAGTTTGCAAGTATAAAGTGAAGCAAACTTTAAGTTATGCAATGTTAATGATTCCCTTGAAATAGGTTATAGAATGACAAATTTCGGTGCATCTCTCTAAGTAAAAAATGTATTATTTACTGGAAAGTTTGGTCATGTTTTTAATGAATTCTAGAGAAACATTGATTTTGGTTATTTTATTATCTCCTCCACATTATATGAAAATGTATCCACTGTGGAAGAGCTTTTTATTTTTCTTATTTTAGACTTTATTCGACAGTACAAGTATGCAAGTATTGAGCATTAAAGATATTTACCAATTTTTTAATTTGGAAGAAGGTGTTACATTTTCAACTTACTTATAGTCCTCGTTAGCGGTTGGTATTTAATAATGTATGTGAATTGTACAATTACAAACTAAAGTTAGAGTTTATTTAAGTAGGAAATTACAAAGCAGATTACCATAGATCGAAGTTGAGGCCCCTGGCGTAAACCTCAGTGATGAGGTTTTAGTAGTGGTTTTTGCCATGTTAGTGGATTTCTTACTAAAGTTTTAGTGTTTATTATAAATTAAGATTGAAAGGAAATCCATTTTATCATGAATAATTTTTGCAGAAAAAGCGACAACCAGTTAATTACTCTATCCCATACTTCGTTATTGCTTGAGAGGTCCCTTTTTAAATTAACAGCCTTGTTTTCCTCTCTCTTTATGAATAACATCACCATGAATTCTCTCTTTTTCTGATTATTCTCATGATAAAGAATTCTAATATCATTCCAATTAAAATCATGACCATGTTTAATTTTATGCTTAGAAAGGACTGAATGATATCTGGGACTTCTGTGAAAATTATTTTTATGTTCATTCTTCCTAAGCCTAAGTCCTCTTTTTGTCAGCCATACATAAACTGCATTGCAATTTTTACAGTTAATTTTGTAAGTTACACCTTTTTTGTCTAGAGTTTCATATTGATCCTTTCCCAATTTTACAATCATATTGTTCCTAAAAGGAACTCTATAAATAGTAGTATCAGTATAAACGTTTATTCTTCAGCCTGTTGGCCTTAAAAAATTGACTTGCTTACACTTTCCTTTTTTACACAATTTTCCATTGGAGATGATAGACACGGAAACTGGTAGATGTTTGGCGATTTGGAAAAATCCACATCCTGGGTCATCAAGACTTCGTAGAATCATGCGATTCCACTACGTGAAGAAAACTGAGAAGACTACCATCTCTAAGGTAAAGCAGATTCAAGGAGAAACCGATAAACTCAAACCATCAACAATTAATTTCGGTCGAAATCGGAATCGTTGCAAAGTCACGCATAAAATGATAATGTCCATGATTGACGGAAAGGTTTGCCAAGCGCTCACTGAAACACCATCAGCATCGTCATGTTACATATGCCCCGCAAGGCCCTCCATGATAAACAAGCTGGAAAAAATCATACTCTTGTCTGCGAAGAAAAAAAACTTCTCTTTCAGTCTTTCCACACTACATGCTTGGATACGTTTCCTGGAATGTGTCATTCACATTACGTATCGCATAGAATTCTGCAAATGGGCAGCGAAGTGAGCCGATGAAAAACAGAAAATGAGCGATGCGAACAGGAGAATTCAAAAAGAATTTTGGGAGAAAATGGGCCTGATCGTAAATGTTCCACAACATGGAAATGGAACATCCAATAATGGCAATACTGCTTGAAAACTCTTTGAAGATCATGAATTGACTTCGAGTATTTCCAGGGTTGAGAAAGTATTAATTGAGAAATTCGGCGTTATTCTGAGATCTATGGCATCAAGAAAGAGAATAGACATTATCAAATTCGGAGAACATTGCCAGGAAACTGCAAAACTTTACGACAGCTTATATAGTTGGTTCTATATGACTGTTACAGTCCACAAGATCCTCATACATGGCGCTAAGGTAATTGCAAAGGCCCATTGCCTATCGGCCAATTGACAGAAGAGTCCCAAGGGGCGAATAATAAGATTTTCAAGAGGGTAAGGGAATTTAATACCCTTAAAATTAGTTGAATTGCAACCAATGAAGATTTGTGTCACAAGTTGATGATTATGACTGATCCCTACATAAACAACTTCAGAACCCTTAAGGAGACTGCCACCATAATGCTTCATGATTTCGTTCCTCTTCATTGTTTATAATATTGGAAAAAGATGTTGAATGTAGATGTTTTGCGATTACGTTCCTTAGTTTGAGGTAACATTAACTATTGAAACCAAAAAACAGACTAATTATATACGAAAGAATTATTTTAAGAATTAATTAATCAAGATTGTTTATAACAATGGGAAATTTGGTTGGATGTCAGTATATTTCGTAGATGTTTCACTTTTTATGATCTAATAAACATTTGAGCAAGAAAGAGATTTTTCTTATTTGAAAGTGACTGTTAAATGAAATTGTTGATCAGAATTGTTAACAACAATAAAAAATATTATGAAATGTCAATTTCTCCCATCAGAATTTTAATTTGGGGATAACATGAATAATTATGCAAAAAATGGATTTTTTCCATCAAAGAGTGACCGTTTAATACATATTTCAATCAGTATTGTTTATAACAATGGTAAATATTGTTGATTGACCATTTCTTTCATGGAATTTTCTTTTTTGAAGGCAAAACTAATGATTGCGCAGTAAAAATGCATTTTATATATCCAAAAGCGCTGATTTATTGAAGCTGTTTATGAAATTTGTGTATAACAATGAAAAAATGATACCTTAGTGATTGATTTTAGTGAAACATTGATTTTACTCGATTTCGCGAGGAGAAACGTGATGAGGAGAGCTTCCAGGCTTCAATGTACAGCAAAAATCGGTTTTCTTCATAAATTTGTTTATGACAATTGAACGGATTGCAGGAACTTCATCGAAGTTATTAGGATTTGTTAATCGATTGTAAATCTATCAGTTTTGCACCTTTTTGAGGTAATATCGATAAATGATACAGAACAGGCAGCTCAAATATGAAAAATTATGGTTTTCTGGAATTTTGCAACTTAAATAATAAACAAACAGAGTCTTTTCTGCAAAATCGGTCTCGACAGACCTCTTGAGAATTTAATTAGCTTTAATTTAAAAAAAAACATGAAATCGAATGAAAATTGTAGGATCTGGATCATTTTGAACCTCAATTTTCTAATTCGCCGCACTGTGGCCACAGTGGGGTGAGATGAAAAAACCATGTTTAAAATAACCTGTAGGACACAATTCTTCATCGATTTTCAATTCTTTTCTTTCAAAAAATTCAACATTAAATTCTCAAGAAATCTGTCGAGGCCGATTTTTGAATTTTTGTTTGTTTAAATTTTTATAGAGCTGCAAATAGCGAAAAAAGATGTCATTTTTTAGATGACAGTTGCTCCCAGTGGCACCCTGCGGTGGTTGTTAACCTTTAGTTTTTAATTATATATTGAAAGATTTTGAATTTCTTAAAACGTTCCAAACGAAGCAATCTTAGATTAGGTAAAATTAAAAAAAGGACAATATTTTTTATGGAATGAAAAGGAATTGAACTTGTATAATTTCTAAATAAAACATGTCATGGAAAGCCATTGGTATGAATTTTGTTGCATCTCATTTCAAACACTGTAAACTTTCACTGTTTCTTCATTTATTTTCGTGTCTCATTTTTGTCGCAAATCAAAACAACACCGAATTGGGTGTAATTAAAATAGCATATTGACTTAAATTTGTAATCCCTCTGAAGTGAATTTATAGGAAAGGTATAATAATTCGGCCGCCGTATAACCGGCGATCTGAAAGATTGAAAATGAAGCAGAAAATATTGTAGTATTAAATTACTATAATTTTTCATACATCAAAAACATTTTGACCTAATTTGTTTGGAGTAAATATAAACGCGCCATGAATTCTCGAAGGAACTCTGACTGGAAAGCGGGCATTTCTATTTCAGACATTTCCGGTGGAATTTATATGTCGCAGGGTATTAGGAGATGGACACGCGTGTTGCGTAATGCCGCATGTCCGCGGCACGAGTAACACGAGAGTGATGGGGAAGGTACAGTGTACAAGCTTCCTTACAAAAATTAGTACACACGCAAACTTGTCTTGGGAAAATCAATATAACCTCCCGTGCCGTGCGGCGATGTAATTTGCGAACGCACTAAAATTCCTCCATAGTATAGTAGTCCTCTACAATAAATGTAAATTCTACAGTACAGAATGTTCATGTACATGGAAATTCTGAAGTTATGAAAGAAAAGTCCACGTATGGGTACACGCGACAGCTATAAGGTAATTTCCTTTTTCATTATTTTTTTTATATGTCTTTAGTATCAGTGATTAGTTCATCCGAAGTTTAAAAGAAAATCGATGTTGAGGAAGCTTAAAGAGAAGGTTTTCAAATATGCTTTGTGAAGCAAACACTGTTCTCAATCAATTTCTAAATTTACACTAGGGTGGTATATGTCTTTTTTTTAATCAGTATTCTGTTGTTAGTTTGTAGTTTGAAAATTTGGGTAGCGCACGTTTGATTGGCATCCCTCCCCCAAATCTCATTAGAAATTGGTTCCATTAATACCAAGCTAACTCTGTTCGACTGCGGCTTCCTTCCGGGGAGGATTATCCCCGGCGGATATATTAATGCGTTTACGAACGCAATTAGTTTTGCGGCCATTTCAGAACTAGAGAGCTGGAACAGTGAAAGCTTCTGCCTCTGCAAAGGATGTCACAGAGCAAAAAGGGTGGATGATGTGGATTATTGAAACGTCAGGAAGGAAAGGGTGTAGTCAACGCGGATTAAATTCCTGATGGATGGACTTTCCGAATTCAAAGTATTTTTTTTTTCGCGTTAGGACAAACTCAGCATGGGCGGAATCGCGCTAAAATGATTTACTCGGTCTTTCATATTCATCTTAATTTTCTCTTTCTTTTGAATACAATGTAAACTAGTTTTTCAATCACAGTTGAAAATGATGATTAGTAACTGGTGTGAGAAACAACTTTTTCTGGAATTGAAATCAGTTCTTGAATAGTTTCTCATATCTTTCTATTGGATAATTATTACATAACTTCTCAAACTAGTCAAAGTGCTTGAGTTTCTCAAGATCTTAGCTAAGATTTCGAAGTAGAAGTTCGAATATGAAGCATTGATTTGTGGCGACCTATTGGTTTGCGCGAAACTTGGTTGCTTTCAACAAATATTTGCTTTGGTGCGTTCACTGACCAGTTACCGTTCTCAACCAATGAATACACAACAGACCCTACACCAATTCATTCGACCGTGCCATTCGCATTGCAAATCGTGTGGACAGTTTCAAACTTACTACCTAGAGAGATCGTGATATATTTGCTTCCATCTCTATGATATTCCTCTATATCCAACTGATTTCGAACTTGAATGACAACTTTATCAAGGGAAACATCTCGTGAAAGTTTTAACAGAAGAAAAGATATGGGAAGTCCAAATTGGATCTATGCCAGGAAGATCATGTACAGATCAGATATTCAGCTTAAGACAGATCACAGAAAAAAGCTTGAGAGTAGAAAATAAAGTTTTCTGTGCATTTGTTGACCTAGAAAAAGCATTTGACAAGGTAAATAGAAGTAAACTTTGGAAAGTCCTTAAACAAAAACACCCGGAGCTTCAGCACGTTTCGCTTCAATCCTTGCGAAATCAACGTGCCTACCTCTCGAAAAATGGATAAGTACGCGGAGCGCTTCCCCAACCGCTGCTTGATCAAACTGCAGCCGAAGATGAGGAAGCGACAATAATACCAACCCGTGGAGAAATCCCGCAAGAGTCCGACCTCTGGACCATCAATTGCTCAGTTTATGGTGCAGCGAGAGCTTTAGCTGATTCAAATCGAAGGCTCAAACCGACGATGGATCAAAAGATGTTGAAAATAGCGATTCATATCTGTATCTTTTAATATGAGTTTAATAATGTACGAAGTGCGTTTGGCTTTTGGCAGTCCTCAATCGGCTTTCTTCAATGTAAACTATGCGAGTGTGATTCATACGTTATGACTACGGGTATGTGTTGCTTGAGTCAGACCACCATGAAAACAGTCAGTCGGTCACAGATTATTGGCGCGAAAGTATGATCCGATGTCGCCGGTTATTCTTTATGTTAAAAGTGAATTTCTGTTTCAGAATGGCTGAAGCGAAGGTGTATAACATTCATCGCTTCAACGGACAAAATTACCAACTCTGGAAACGTCAAATGCAAATTTATATGATGGAGAATAAACTAAAGCGGTACATCGATGGATCGACTCCAAGGCCTGCAGAGGCAACAGAAGCTGCTGCATGAGAAGAAAATGATGCTGCGGCACAGGCATTTTCAATGAGAGGTCTGGAACTGGATCAGTTAAAGTATTTGACAGATTGTTCTACAGCTGCGCAAATGTGGGCGAGACTACAAAAAAAGATGCTGAAAAACGTGATCAGTCTGTACAAGTGCTCTTGGATCAGTTCATAGATCCAAAAATGGATCCAAAGGATTCAGTGGCTGATCACATTGCAAAAGTTGACTCACTGGCGCAACGCCTGAAGGATACGAACATGGAACAACAGGCAGTAGTTATTATAGCAAAGATTGTTTCCAGCTTACCACCAAAATTTGATAATGTGCGTACAGCCTGGTACGCTGTTCCTCGTACTGATCAAACAGTTGAAAGATTAACAGATCATTTAGTCAACGAAGAGTGCCTGCTGAAGATGCGAGAGTTGAATTTATCAAAAGACGTAAAAGACGAAGCATTCTACGCGAAAGGAAAACAAACTATTCAGAAAGAAACCTCCACAAAAAGAAAAGGCTCGTGTCACTACTGTAAAAAGTCTGGTCATTGGGCACGTGATTGTCGCATTATGAAAAGGGCTAATAAGAACACTGAGTCTTTGGTGGCTCAAAAGACTAAGGATCAAGATTCTCAAAAAGGGTCTGGAAGTTCGGCTGAATTGTTCAATGCAGAAACTTCATTAGCTCAAAAGAATGAAGATATATGGTTTGATGATTCAGGTGCAACAGAGCATATGTCGTTCAGAAAAGAGTGGTTCAAAAATTTGAAGGAATTTTCAAATAATGAATATTCTGTGCTAGTGGGAGATGGTAATTCTCTTTGTGTGAAAGGAAAAGGTGACATTGAGGTTGAAGTGCAAAATGACTCTGGAACTTATACGAAGCACACGATTGGAGATGTTTTGTACGTGCCGCATATCAAGAAAAACTTACTTTCAATAGGACGTTCATCGGAAAAAGGTATGGAAATTATTTTCGAAGAAGGAGGTCAAAACGTTTTTTTTTATAAAAATAATCGACTGATAGTTCATGGGACGAGACACAATAAAAAACTTTACAGAATGAATTTTAAGCCAGTGGGAGCAGCTGAAACAAATTTGATAGAAACAGAAACCTTTGTAAAATGTCATGAAAGACTAGGCCACGTCGATTTTAAAACTCTACGATACATGGCAAAGAATTCTACGGTAAAGGATTTAAAAATTGTAGACTCTGTGGAACATGATCCATTTTGCGAGGGATATGTATTGAGCAAGCAACACCGAACAAAATTTCCGAAAGGGGAAGCCATCCTTGCTACACAACCTGGAGAAATTTTTCATGCCGATCTTTGTGGGAAAATGAGCCAACCTTCGATTGGAGGATCAAATTATTTTCTGTTACTGAAGGATGATTTTTCAAGGTACTGTTTTGTCTATTTTTTCAATGATAAAAAGGAAGTTCTAAAGTGTTTGAAGGAATTCTATTCTGACGTTTGAGCTGATGGACACTATATAAAAAGATTGAGAACAGATTGTGGAACGGAATTCTGCAATGCAGTTGTTAAAGAATTTTTGCTATCTAAGGGAATTAAGCACGAAAAAACCACCCTTATGGTATGCAGACCTAAAATGTTAAAAATGAAAAGTTTGATTGTCGATATTTGAAAATACAAGAACGCCAAAAACCTTCTTTTTTTATCTCATCAATTATAGACCAGATGAGAATGTTCTGCAATATCCCTTAAAACCACCCTTACGGTATGCAGACCTAAAACGTTGAAAATGACAAGTGTGATTGTCGATATTTGAAAAAAGAAAAACGCCAAAGATCTTCCTTTTTCATCCTACCAATTATAGACCAAATGAGAATGTTCGGCAATACACACAAAAAACCACCCTTATGGTATGCAGACCTAAAATGTTAAAAATTACAAATTGGATTGTCGACATTTGAAAATACAAAAACGCGAAAAATCGTCTTTTTTTATCTCATCAATTATAGACCAGATGAGAATGTTCGGCAATATCCCTAAAAATCACCCTTATTGTATGCAGACCTAAAATGTTAAAAATGACAAGTTTGATTGTCGATATTTGAAAATGCAAGAACGCCAAAAACCTTCTTTTTTTATCTCATCAATTATAGACCAGATGAGAATGTTCGGCAATACCCCTAGAAACCACCCTTATGGTATGCAGACCTAAAATGTTAAAAATGAAAAGTTTGATTGTCGATATTTGAAAATACAAGAACTCCAAAAACCTTCTTTTTTTATCTCATCAATTATAGACCAGATGAGAATGTTCGGCAATATCCCTTAAAACCACCCTTACGGTATGCAGACCTAAAACGTTGAAAATGGCAAGTGTGATTGTCGATATTTGAAAAAATAAAAACGCCAAAAATCTTCCTTTTTCATCCTACCAATTATAGACCAAATGAGAATGTTCGGCAATATACCCAAAAAACCACCCTTATGGTATGCAGACCTAAAATGTTAAAACTTACAAGTTTGATTGTCGACATTTGAAAATACAAAAACGCGAAAAATCTTCTTTTTTTATGCTGCCAATTATAGACCAAATGAGAATGTTCAGCGATATCCCTAAATACCACCCTTATGGTACGCCGACCCAAAATGTTAAAAATCACAAGTTTGATTGTCGATATTTGAAAAAATAAAAACGCCAAAAATATTCTTTTTTTATCCTTCCAATTATAGACCAGATGAGAATATCTGGCAATACGCCTAAAAACCACCCTAATGGTATGCAGACCAAAAATTTTAAATATGACAAGTTTTATTGTAGATATTTGAAAAAAGAAAAACACCAAAAATCTTTTTTTTTTATCCCACCAAGTATAGATCAGATAAGAGTGTTCGGCAAGACGGCTGAAAACTACCCTTATGGTATGCAGACATAAAATGTTAAAAATGACAAGTTTTATTGTCGATATTTTTAAAAAAAGCACCAAAAATCTCCTTTTTTTTCTACTAATTATAGATCGAATGAGAATGTTCGGCAATACCCCTAAAAACCACCCTTATGTTATGCAGACCTAAAATGTTAAAAGTGACAGTTTGGATTGTCCATATTTGAAAATACAAAAACGCCAAAAATCGTCTTTTTTTATCTCATCAATTATAGACCAGATGAGAATGTTCGGCAATATCCCTAAAAACCACCCTTATGGTATGCAGACCTACAATGTTAATAATGACATGTTTGATTGTCGATATTTGAAAATACAAAAACGCCAAAAATCTTCTTTTTTTATCTTATGAATTATAGACCAGATAAAAATGTTCGGCAATATCCCTAAAAACCACCCTTATGGTGTGCGGACCTAAAATGTTAAAAATGACAAGTTTGATTGCCCATATTTGAAAAAAGAAAAACGCCAAAAATCTTATTTTTTTATCCTATCAATTATAGACCAAATGAGAATGTTCGGCAATACCCCTAGAAACGACCCTTATGGTATGCAGACCTAAAATGTTAAACGTGACAGGTTGGATTGTTGATATTTGATAATACGGAAACTCCAAAAATCTTCCTTTTTCATCCTACCAATTGTAGACCGAATGAGAAGGTTCGGCAATATCCCTAAAAACCACCCTCGTGGTATGCAGACATAAAATGTTAAAAATGACAGGTTGGATTGGCGATATTTGAGAAAAGAAAAACGCCACAAATCTTCTTTTTTTATCCTACCAAGGATAGACCAGAAGAGAATGTTCGGCAATATCCCTAAAAACCACCCTTATGGTGTGCAGACCTAAAATGTTAAAAATGACAAGTTTGATTGCCCATATTTGAAAAAAGAAAAACGCCAAAAATCTTATTTTTTTATCACATTAAAAAAGCACCCCGATTTGTGAGAGGCGAGGGGCCTCACATTAAAAAAGCACCCCGATTTGTGAGGGGCGAGCGGACTCACATTAAAAAAACGCCCCGATTTGTGAGAGGCGAGGGGCCTCACATTAAAAAAAGCGCCCCGATTTGTGAGAGGCGAGGGGACTCACATTAAAAAGCACTCCGATTTGTAAGGGGCAAGGGGACTCACATTCAAAAAGCACCCTTTGATAAGGGGTCTGAAATCGTACTGCAACTAGTGACACCTTTAGAATAAATGACTTGGACAGCTATGGGAAGTTATGCGATTCTGTAAAAAATGAATAATTAATGCCCCTGTACTGAATGAATCCCCTTTTTCGAATTTAAAAGATTCAAACAAAATTTGACCAATTATTCAAGTATTGCGAGTCGCACAATGTGTCTAAAGGTGCTGTTGCGTAAGGAGCGAGGCACTTGTACAGCGCGTCGGAGACTGTACGTGACGCGCCCAAGATCTTTCTTATATTAATCTATGTACTACCCCTCCGATCGTTTTGAGACTCGGATATGTTATTCTACAGTATTTAAAGATTTTTCAGACGAAAAATGGTGATAGTTCCTCAAATGCATCCCATACAAAGAATTCAGAACAATTTTGAAAATTTTTTTTGACTGTATTTTTCAACAACAAAATTTCGACATTTTTCTACAACATTCTCTCATTAAGACCCCTAACATATTTTTGCCCATCGAAATCGTTCTAGCCGTTCTTGAGAAAAACTAATTTTTTGTTATTTTTCTTCTTGCCCCCATAACTCCCACAAACATTATTTCTCAAATATAATCTTTTGGGACATTTATTCTTACATCAGTGACAACTTACTGTAAAAATCTCAACCAGATCTGAGCGGGGGCAGCACATACATGCTTATCCTGCTATGCCCTTTAAAAAAATGATTAGACAGTTAAGTAAACAACAATATATTTGAAAATCCTTAACTGTTATTTTATAAAATTAACTTGTTACATTCTTAATTATGCCGTATCTACTAGAACAGATAGACCATCTGTTTACTGCATTATTCTATGAAAATCTTAAGAAAAATAAATTCAAGGTGCTGGCCAATTGTCTTAGAAGATATTTTAAATATAAAGAAAAGAAATGGGAACAATTAATTAATTCATAATTTGTAAGTATTCCCTTCATCTTTGGCTTCTGCTTATTTTTTGTAGAACTTTGATAAGTTTACAGAAATTATGATTTCTTAACGAAGAAAAATGACTAATGTGGCAAGTGCTGATGATAATACACGTATAAAGTTAAAGTATTTGGTCAATTTTCAAGCAAGTAAAAAAAAATCGTTTGATTTAACTTGACTAGAAAATGCAACTTTCAAATATACGATGAAATTATTTTATGATTAATCTATTTTTAATAGGCTTTTGTATTTAAAATTTGATGATGAAAAAAGGTGCTTTTCTGATATGAGTAAAAGTAGTTGCTATAGATATATTCAATAAAAGGGGTGTCGATTCTCAAGACGATTTCGAAATTATTCTTTATTTGTAATTTCCTGAAAAAGCAGTGATGTTGTATTCGGAAGGAGACGAGAATTCGATGACGAATATAGTTCGTTTCTCGAAGTCTTGGAGAACAATGTCAGGCCTCGAGTACGCAACAGAGATTGCTGTCCGAAAATCGTAATTCCAGAAATTTTGGCACTTCTCGCTTTGGATAATTGACTTTATCTCCCTTGGTGCGTTCGGCAGTGCTGGGTCGCGGCCAACACCGTAAGAGCGACAAAAATGGTAATAAAGCACTCTTAGGGCAGCATTATGTCTGTAGATATAGGTCGTTGCTGCGTAAGTGGGACACCCCGATAGTATGTATTCTAGGTACACACCGTGTGCATGACATGCTCTGCACCTATCGCTTGAAACTTCTTGACATAAAATGCGGTTACGGTATGCTAAGGTGGAAAAGACACTGTCCTGGCATGCGAAAATAAAACCTTCTGTATCTGAATTAAGCCCTGATGATTTGAGAAAAGCAAAAGTTTGCTCCTTCAGCAAGGACTGTTTTTCTACATTCCTGTAAAAATTTTCGTGCATTTTATTGTCGAATAGCTCTTGATGGAATTTTTCAAATTCTGCTTTCTTTACTTCAGCTTTCAGAAGTGAAGCATCTAGATTGAGTAATGCACTTTCCTCACTTCTGACGTTGAAATTCAGGCCAAGGGTCTCAGCTGCCTGCTCCGCGGCTTTGTAAATGGTTTGTTGTCTTTGTCGTGAGGTAGGACATACGAATGTAGACTGCCCTAAGAAACAGGGAAACTCCAAAAGCCTTCAGTAACTCCACCTCAGGTTTCTGAACAAAAAGGCATAATGGAGGATCGTCAAGGGCGTTCAACATCTAGGGATATGGTGAAAAGTGAAAAGATTATCAATATTGATCAATCCAAAAATTTGGATAGTTCGGAATTGGTGGTTGAAAATACATTAGTAACCAAGTCCTTTGATAAAGTACAATCGCAGATATTTGACGAAAACCCTAGTGACTCTGAATACGATACAGACGATGAAGTAGAGTCCTCAATACAAACTGACAGACTTGAACCGACTGCTAATTTGTCAACTTTGACAGACCACAGTGCAGATAGTGATTCAATTCCTGAAAATGAAATTGAAAAGAATTCTTTCAAGGCTTGGATTCCGTCCCGATTGCCTTGTCAAGTTATCCACAGACTCGCCCAACGAAGAATATATCGTGAAAGCGGCCTACTTAAAGAACCGACAAAGTCAATAAAAATACCATTCAAAATTAATATTTTCGGAGAGAAAATTCATGGTATAATTGACAGTGGAAGCGGGAGGTCGTTCTTGAGTGAACCAATTTACCAGCGAGTCAAGCACCTGCAGATTCAGGACTTGGTGGCTGATTTCACATCCCAATCGGGCGTTTGCTTCGGGGATGGATCAGTTGTCAAAGGACTTGGTGGTTTGGGTTTCGTGATCGATATAGGTGACGTGTACGGACCTTAGTGGTTCAGTATCTTACCAGAGCTATCAGGTGATATAATACTTGGAATGGATTTCTGGTTGAATTTCAAGATATTGGTAAATCCGTTTTCACAGACTTGGACCCTGAGTGGTAGTAAAATTGTCTATCCACTATCACATAGCATTACAAGCACGAGTGTGCTTCAAACACTCTCGATTGACGAAGCTCGACGTCTGAAAAATTTTTTGGATGTCGAATTCGAAAAATTTGACAAGGAGTCAACTGGCGAAACAACTCTGATAAAACATGTCATTGAGTTGGACGATCCAGTGACTCATCGCCAGAAACCGTATCGTCGAAGTGAGGTTATTCGCAAATTTATTGACGAAGAAACTGACCGACTTTTGGAAAAGGGGTATATTACCTGGAGTAATAGCGAATGGGCTTGCTCACCAGTGGTAGCTCCTAAAGCTAATGGTGGACTTCGATTTTGTATTAATTACCAGCCACTTAATCGGAAAACCAAAAAGCCCGCATACCCTTTGCACAATATGAAGTCGATCTTGTCTCAATTACATCAAGCCAAAATAATTTCGACCT
This sequence comes from Andricus grossulariae, assembly GCA_011634705.1. Taxonomy (NCBI): domain Eukaryota; kingdom Metazoa; phylum Arthropoda; class Insecta; order Hymenoptera; family Cynipidae; genus Andricus; species Andricus grossulariae. The sequence goes on along the minus strand of JAABKJ010075445.1, from coordinate 111,872,562 downwards.
TGGACATGAGTGGAGCTTTTCACCAAATTCCCATGGATGAAGAATGTCGAAAATATACGGCTTTCGTAGTTGAAGGTAAAGGACACTTGGAATGGAGTAGAATGCCTTACGGTTTAACAGAGCACCTTCAACTTTCCGAAAATTGATGGACTCCTTGAAAAGACGTTGCCAAGACTTGATTTCGGGACGAAAACTACCAAAAAAATGGGTCGATCAGATTTTCACGTATCTTGATGACTGGATAATAGTCAGTGAGAATCTTGCAGAACATATCGCAATCCTGTCACTAGTGTTTGAAGTTTTCAGAGAGGCGAAATTAATCTTAACCCGCAAAAAAAGTAGCTTTGCCTGTAGGGAGGTTAAGTTTTTTGGGTATCTCGCCCATGAATTTGGAATGAGACCAAATCCCGAGAAGATTAAACCAATTCTTAATTTTCCAGTTCCCAGGAATAGGACGCAATTAAGTCAATTCAATGGTCTTGTCAATTGGTACCATAGACATTTAAAAAATGTTGCCAAAATTCAGGGTCCTCTGAACAAATTGACAAGTCCAAAAGTTCCATGGAAATGGACAGAAGTCGAACAGACATCGTTCGACGAAGTGAAGGAGGCCTTAATAAACGCCCCTCGGTTGTTTGTCCCAATTCCAGGGCAGCCTTTCATTTTATACACTGATTCCAGTGATTTTGGATTGGGTGGAGTCCTTGTCCAAAAGGATCCTGAAACAGGTACTGAGAATTTGATCGGAGTTTTGAGTCGTCCTTTCAGAGGTGCAGAGTTGTACTATACAACCACCGAGAAGGAATGCTTGGCGGTAGTTTGCTCTGTCGAAAAATTGAGATGTTAACTGGAAGGTATGCCTTTCAAGGTCGTAACTGATCACTCGGCACTGCAATGGTTGCATGGATTGAAAAATCCTATAGGCAATCCGGCAGGGTGAAGGCGATATGCGTATATTATGAGTCGCATGGCGTTACCCGCACGACGTGCGAGTAATGTGCATCGCACGATTGTTATCTGGGATAGTATTTTCCGGTCTTTTTGAAAATTTACGATTTTACGTACAAATGGCAAATGATGAAGTTGTTTCTTCTGTCCAAAATTGGGATCAAACTCAGGTCCGACCTTAAACTTCAGAGTTATTGTAAAAATAACGAGGAGATTACCCACTTTGAGACATGCTTCTGCTCAAAGACAGGATTGATAAGAAGACTATTTAAATAGTGTTGAGTTAGTTCATGCTCATATAACATGCGGAAAGTTGTACATTAACAAAGGAGCAGTCGATGCATTCCAAAAGAAAGCGATTACGGATTCTATTTGCAATGCACCTAGGAAAAGGGTTAGAAGTTCCAGGTCTAGTGGCTTCGATTTGAGAAGTGATTGTTTCTTTTGTGGACAAGAAACTGACGCTGAAAAAGAAAAGAAGAGTCGCAAGGTGGTTCGCAGAAGAATTAGTTACGTAGCGAATAGAAATTTCAAGGAAACTATTATAAATATGATACTGAAGGAAAAAAACGGATTTTAACAGAGAAATTCAATTTACGCGATTCTGGATTTAGTGGAAGTACAGGCAAAATATCATGTTGATTGTTACAATTGTTTGCGTCGTCCGCAATGGGATAAAAAGACTCATCCTCAAATCTCTTAAGTCGACCAACGCATGGAAGAAATATACGACTACATTGAGAACAACGATGACTGCCAATTTATTTTCCAGGAATTGTAGAGTGTTGTGACAATAGAACCCATTCCCAATGAAAAAACCATTAGAGCGAGATTAATCTCACACTGCGGAGATAATGTGGTACTTTCCACTAAATTCAGATGCAATACAATTATATGCTTTAAGAAGAAGCATCATAACATACTATGGGAAGCCTTGTACACTGGAAGATTGGAGAATGAGGATGATGAAGAATATCGGATTTTGAAAGCTGCTGGTGAGATTCTACGAAGGCATATTCGAAGTGAAGTTTACTGCAGTGATTCATACTCATCGTATCGGCAGGGCGGCCACGATCATTCGTATCACCTCTGCATGTTGCGTTAAGTGTCACGCTTCATAGAAAATTCGGATCTAGAAAAATCATAGATATATGCAATGCCTTAGGTTTTTGTGCTTCGTACCACGAAGCAAAATTGTACAAAGCTTCTGCGGCTTTACAATAGCCAATTGAAATATAATTATATGCTCTCTTTTCATTTGTGGCAGATAATGCAGACTGCAATCTCGGTGCATTGAGCGGGAAAGGATAGTTTCATAATTTGGGATCAATTCAAACTGTGACTGCGGAAAATGGTATTGAGCCCAGAGAAACAATTCAACGTTTGAAGAGCATCGCACCTGCGTCTGAAATTGCTGAACAAGGTCATACTCCACTTGAAGTGTATCCTGCCTCTACTGGAAACGGATTAAAGAAAGTGTCCGTTAAAATAGAAGAAGAAGAACCTGGTTTGAAACCTACCGCAACATCGAAATTTAATACCCTGTGGATGTATTTAAAATATAAGAGTAACGACGATTACACGGGATGGAATAACTTCATGGATATGGTAACGGAGGAGCAACATTTTGAAATTTCCACTATCAATTTTTTACCATTCATTAATGCAGCTCCAATTGGCTATAATACATTATACACTGCTATGAAGGTCTCCGTAGAAAATGAAACATCCGCACGCATGAGAACATGTATTATAATGTTCGTTCAGCCGCTGTATATGGAAGCTAGAAACACAGCCTCAGCCATATGCTTATCTGACGAGGTTTTAACTGTTGTCAGATTAGGTGGTTTTCTTGCGCTTTTCTCATTCATGAGTAGCATTGGCTACATAATGGATGAAAGAGGGATCAAAGAGGCCCTTACCACAGTGTACGCTGAAAATACAATGCAACACATCATGTCCGGACATCCCTACGCGAGAGCGGTACGTGCTCATATTCTATTGCAACTAGCTCTTTCAAAATTAATTTTTGACGATCTAATGAAAAACAATTGGAGAATTTTTGGCTTTGGCGGAAGATGAAAAGAGTTCTAATACTTTTCATATGCTTAATTTGACAGAAATAAAAGAAAATCATGTTTTCGGCAAATTAGTTTTTTGGAATATTTTTCCGTAAACGCACTGTTTAAATTCCTTTCTTTCTTTTATAAATTCCCAATCAAAATTAAGAATGAATTTACAAACAAAAAAATTATATTATCACAAAGTTTCTGAACTTCCTACAAGGTAGATTAAATTTTCACTAAACAGTATAGGTTCCAACAAAAATAGTTCAATTTTTTACCAAAATATTTCAAGTTTTAAGCCAAAAAATGAATTTTCATGCAAGAAAATTATTTTGCTACAAAAAAAAAAACGAATTGAAAAAAATTAGAATTTTCAACAAAAAAGTTGAGCTTTTACGAAAAAATAAATTTTTAAACAATGATATTAATTTTCTACCAAAAAAAAATTTGAACAAATTACATGAATTTTAAACTAAGAAAGTCAAATTCTCACCATTTTCAACGAAAATGAAAAATCTTCTACTAGAAAAATAAATTTTCAACCATGTAGTTCAACTTTCCATAAAGCAGTTGAATTTTCAACTGAAAAGGATAAATTAAAAAAAAAAACAGTTGAATTTTCGACCAAAAAATGACTATTTAAAAAAATTGATGAATTTCCTAAAAAGTAACTCATATTTTCACAAAATAGTTTATTTTCCAACCAAAATTATAAATTTTCTACAGAAAAAGACGAATTTGTAACTTTTCATCTTATCCCATATTTATTTGTTTATCGTTTCCTTTTTTGTTTACTTCTTTCAATTTTTACATTCCAGAAATATGTTCGAAGATTTGTGACTATTGATACAAGTGCAACAGGTTGTGGATCAATTAAACGAATACAGAACATATCTGGGTTATCTTGAATTTTTTCAGTTTATCTATCTTCTATTTCAAATAGGACAGTTAAACCCAAAAGAAGATTTTGTTTTAAATTGTTTATTTTGAGAAATTTGAGGTATATTTTTTATTTTATTTATGATATCCCCTATAAGATGATTCGACCTCGATCGTATAAAATCATTTACAATTTTTATGAAGACTTTCAGATTGTTTTTGCATAAGTAATTGTTTTATTATGATTTAGAGTTTCGACAAAAAAATAGGAATTTTCAACAAAATAAATGAATTTTCAAACAAATTATTTTCATCAAAATACATGCCCATCTACCAAATTAGTTAAATTTTTAAACCAAGAAGGCGAAAAAATATAAGGAAACAACAAAACAAAATTGTTTATTATAATAAAAATAAATCAAGAATTTGAATTTTTTGAAAATGTTCAACAGAACGGTTAGATTTTAAACAAAACAAAAAAATCACTTCTTCACAAAATTGTTGTATTTTCTACAAAGTAGATTAATTTTTATTCATATAAATAAATTTTTAACGAAAAACATAAATTTTCAATCGAGAAGATTTATTTTCTATCAACAAAGACAAATTTTCAACAAAATAGTTTAATATTCAAACAAGTGGATCAATTTTGAATGAATATATTGCATTTCCAGTCAAACCTAATTTTTTCTAAAAGTAGTTTAACTTTCCACTGAATAGTTGAATTAAAAAAAAAATGAATTTTCAACCAAGAAAAATAATTTTCTAATGAAAAATACCAATTTTTAGCAAAACAAATGAACTTTCTCCTGAATAGTTGAATTTTCATCTAAAAAAGATGAATATACAAACAAAAATAAATAAATAATACAATCATAACCAAAGAGATGATTTTCAACCAAGATCATTATTTTTCTACGAAAAAAGATTAATTTTTATCGGAAAATATGAATTTTTAACCAAATACTTAACATTTTCACCAAAATAATTCAATTTTCAACAAAACAAAAAAATCAATTTTTAGGAAATAATGTTAATTCTCTTTAAAAAAAACGAAATATGGGATAGTTTAATATTCAGTTAATAAAATTTGATTTCAACCGAGAAAACGAATTTTCAAGAAAATAGAGTAATTTGCAACCAAACCATTTTCAAAAAAAATTAAGAATCTTTCACCAGAAAAATATATTTTTCAAGAAAGTAGTTCAACTTTCAACCAAGAAAGATAAATTTTCACAAAAAATAGTTAAATCTTCAATTTGAAAAATTCATTTTTATCCGAAACAAAAAACATTTTTGAAGAAAATTATTAAATTGTCTACTACAAAAAAAATATCATCCAAGAAGAAGAATTTTCATGCAGAAGATTAATTTTTCACCAAAAAGACGAATTTTCAACAAAATACATAAGTTTAAAAAAAATAGTTAAATTTTAAACCAAATTATGAATTTTCAAACTAAAATATTACTTTTCCACTAAAAAAAAAAGCAATTCGAATATAATGCATTAATTTTTAACTAAGAAAGACAAATGTTTACAAAGGAAATTATTATAAACAATAAATCAGGATAGTTGATAAGGAAGAAGCAATGTTATTCCTAATAGGTATAAGTTTTGTGAAATTTCTAGGAAAAATTCGAAACTGGTTGGCCCACATGATTTTTTTTCACAATTGAAATGCCTAGACGACTTTTTCTCTTAAGAATAGGAAGTTTTTAACAACAATTCATGAAGAGAAGTTTTCATTCAATCGGAACATTTCTTTTTGCTTTCAAGAGATCTAACTATGATATAGATAATGTACAAGTTTGGAGTTTTTCTGAGCGTTATATTAAAAAATCATTTGCTTATAACGCTGAATAATTAAAACGGTTTATACTACATGAAAACTGCGAGAGGCAACAATATTTCATTCTTGTTCAGAGGTGATGAGAATTATTCTAGGGAAAATTTTTGTTAATAATAAAATTGTTAGAGAAATTGTTCGAAGAAAAACTGGTAAGGATTTTGAAAATAATATCCGAGATATTCGTAATCAGAAGACTTTTCTGGACCATTAATTCTCAAAAAACAACAAAAAAAAACGAATTTTCAACAAAATATTTGAATTTTCAGCCAAAGGAAATTTGAAGTGAAATGTACAAGCTTTAACAAGAAACAAGATTTTTACCTAAGCAGTTTAACTTTCGAAGAGCTAGTTGAATTTTCAACCAAAAAAATATGAATCGCCAACTAAAATTATGAATCTTCAAAAACAATTACATCAATTTTTGACAAAAGAGTTCAACATTCAACTAGGTAAGTGAATTTTTAATCAGAAAGAGAAATCTTACCACGAAGACTAATTTTTTACCAAAAAAAAATTTTAAACAGAATACTTAAATTGTTACCCAAATAGTTGAATTTGCAACTAGGAAAGCTAATTTTTGAAATAAAAATATCAATTTTCAAACCCAAAATGTAATAATTACATCTTTAGTTGAAGAAAAGTAATTAAAAAAAAAAAGAACTTTCAACAATAAATTCAAGTCTTCTACCAAAGACATGAATTTTTGACTAAAGTAATGAATCTTCAACAAAAAAGATTTATTTTCAACGAATTTTGTAATATTCGATATAATATTCTCTTAAACTAAGTTGCGGTTTTTTCTCAAATTTTCAACTTTTTGTCCACTTTGCACCTTGACGGGGTAAAATTCAATACAATTAAACGAGAATAATTGATGACACAAATTACCATTGTTTATAATTATCTTCTCATATAGTAATGATAGATAGTTGCGGTTTGTTCTGAAATTTTCGACTTTTAGTCAACTTTTTCCTTAGTGAGGCAGTAATGAATGCAACTAACTAACATAATTGTTTTAACAATTCATTATTGTTTAGGAAAATCTCCGCTTAGATAATTTCTAGAAATTTGATTTTTTTTTAAATTTTAACATTGCTTTGTCTTTTCAATTAGAAACAAGTAATACATAAACAATAAAAGCAATAAAGTAGTTCTTCTGAGACTTTTCATCTAGGCTAATATAATTAATAATATTTGTTCTATGCTTCTAACTGAAAAGGCACAGAAAGCTAAGCATTTGAGAAAATTTCGCAACTTTGAAGCATTACTTTAACAAAAGGTATTTATATACAATAATTCATTGTTCAAACAATTATTTTTTCAACTTATATTAATTATTCTCTCACTAAAGAAAAAGTGCACAAAAAGATAAAAATTTTAGATAAAACGTAAACTATTTATCATTAATGCTGAAAAAGTTAGTTTGAAACAGTAATAAATTGTGTAAACAAGTATTTCTGTTAAACTGCATTGAATATTATTTCGCTATGAGTAAAAAATTAACAAGAAGTTAAATATTTCAGGAAAAACGCAACTTTTTTGCATTTTTAAAGATAATATTACTCAAAATAATAATAAATTGTATAAATAATCCCGTTTGTTAACCTGAATTAATGAGTAGCTCACTATAATTGAAAAGGTGATGAAAAGTTGCAAATTTTATAAAAATCTGCAACTTTCTAGCATTTTTGTAAGAAAGTATTATTATAAGTAATGATTAATTGTTTAAACGATCATTTACGTTGAATATAATTGATTATTGCCCTCATATAATTAAAAATTTGGAAATAAGTTGGAAATTTTTGAAAAACGTCGACGTTTGAAATCCGTTCTGAGAGCAAATTTTTAAAACAATAATGAATTCCTGAGGCACTTATGTAACCATCTAGTAATCAGTAGAAAGTTGTATTTTACCTACTAGGAATAATATGTATTAAGAAAATCCCAAAAAAATTTTCTGCATATCTTGAAAATTGCCCAAGATATGGAGGTCATAAAATTTTGCAAAGTGATGACCAACAAAATAAAATATTTTTAACCAGCAGTGATGAAGGGACGTACGTATAGAATTTCAAATGCGTTCATATGCGCCACGCAAATTTTTTGCATATCTTGAAAATCGCCCGAGATATGGTGGTCATAGCATTTTGCAAAGTGATGAAAAACAATATGAAAAGTTTTGATTACGCGTTGATGAAGGGACTTTTGTATAGGGATCAAAAACTTTTTATTTTCTTGGTCATCACTTTGCAAAATGATATGACCTTCATATCTTGGGAAATTTTCAAGATATGCAAAACATTTTTATGACGCATATGAGTGCATTTGAAACCCCACACGAAATTCCCTTTATCACTGCAAATTAAATTTTTTTTATTTCGTTGGTCGTCACTTGGTCATCACTTTGTAAAGTGTTCAAACCTCCGTATCGTGTACAGTTTTCAAAGTTTGCAAAAAATTGTTGTGGCGCATTTGAGCGTATTTGATGTTATGACGGATAGTTATGATGAGTTTAAAAAAATGTTATTATTTTAGAAAAATCACGCGAGCCCCTCCCCCCCCCACCCTTACCATTTTGATCGCTGATAACTCGGTTATCAATGTGACGCAAATTTTTTTCTTGATGGCGCATATCAGCGCATTTGGAGATCTTCAAGGTCATGCAATTTAAACTTTGAATCTTCAAATAGGTTTTCTGTTTTTGATGCGTCTGTAAAGACTGGACAGATGTTCGTGAATTGTCATTCAGAATAAAATTGGCCATCATTCGATATGGGTTGGGAGATTTTCTTAGTTGTGCACTTGAATCAAGTTTGGTATTTGGCTCAAATAGTAAGATTTCTGTGTGAAAGTTATAAATTGTGTAGTAAGGGTGTGAATTAACTTTTGTTAATATCTCCTCATGCACTATCCGTTCTCGATATATAATGGAAATGTTGTGACTTGGAATTTTATTTTGGGCTTGAATCAAATTGTGCATGCTTGTCAATTTGTTAAATAGAGGGTTTTCGTTCATAGTTTTGTATTTATATAAAAATCTATCCGTTAGCATTTTTCGCCTTAAATTAAGTGGTATTTCCCCGGCTAAGACAAGGACCGTGTTTCTGGGCGATGTTGGCATTATTCCTGAAATAAATTTCAGTGCGGCATACTAAAGTGAGTCAATTGTTGAGAGAAGGGGTTTACTTGCATCTACATAACATGATAAACCCAAGTCTATGCATGGTCTAATTAGTCTTCTGTAAATTTTTATGTTGATTTTTTTGTGGATGCCTTCCCTAATCCCTGTAATAAATTTTATGATGTTGATTACAGAGAGATTTTTTTGTTTTAATGTAGTTATGCGTTTTCTCCAGGTTAATTTGTTGCCGTAATACAATCTCAGAAGCAGAGCATCACTCTATCAGAGTGATTTTGAGTTTATCCATGTATTGAGTATTATAATAGATTATTGTGTCATCCGCATGCACCTGTGAACGTCTATGAACGTGTTTCGAGATACGGCTCCCATGAATTCGTCCTTTAACCATGCTTTACGTATGTCTATGTCTAAAATATTAATATTGTCAGCACAAGACCTGCGTCTTCTAAAGCCGTATTGACAATTATGGTTTTGAAGGTCTAGTTCAATCCAATTTTGTAGTCGAGATAGAATCAATGTTTCCATGATTTTCAGTAGATTGCAGTGATTGGTAGTGAATGTGCGAAGCAGTGAGACCAAATTTGTGGAAATTTTCTAGAGCTATAGATAATATTGAAACATGTCAATAATTCTTCTATGGCTCTTTTCGGTAGATTACTGATAGTTTAGTTGAAAATACAGTCTGGGCCACGAGCAGACTTAATCTTGATTCTGGAAATTGCGCGCTTCAATTCAGTCAGACTGGAGTGGCCGTGAGCATTATTAGAATTTCTGTTGAAACTGTTAACCGGCATGTCAGGAAGAATGCCTGGAATGTTGTTCAACGATGCAAGTTTATCAATGTGTTCGCGCACTGAATTATCTACATATGTTATCAATACTAAATGTGTAGAAGTCGGTGTTTCTTCGATTCTTAGAAGCTTTCACGATACGCCAGAGGCTTTTGGCAGCTATTTGAGGGTTAATTGATTCAAAAAATTGGAGAAAACATAGTTTTTTCTCCTATCTGAAGACTTTTTTTTGAATTTTCAACTTCTTCTAGGTATACTGTTTCATTTTCATTTGTTGTAATTTTTAAATTCTACAAAGTTATTGCCGGGTTTGGGTAGATTAATTTTGTAATGGTTTAGGGTCTTACAGTCTTCTTCGTAGGCGGACAATTTTTCTTCGCTTGTAAAATAGTGGCGACATCTGTCACAAATGTATTTTTTGTTATTATCTTTCGACAGCTGCTCACTAACGAGTCTAGACAGATCTTTTATCCACACATAATGAAAATTATAAAAATCTTAATCGTCGTCGTTGTAGTCGTCGTAGTCATCAAGACTCTCGTCAATGCAATAGTCTTAAACATGAAGAAGGTTAACATGTTGTTCCCTCTTTTCAGCTGTTAGGTGTAGAGGGACAACAGTATAATTAAACTTAAAATGTTGATTTTCCTTTGTTTTGTTGGATTTTGAAAATGCTCTAACTCTGATAATTTTTTTTATCGAAAAATGTCATGGAGTTAAATTTTTGTCTTTTTGACTACTTCTAATAACCATGCATAGAATTTTCAAATCTTGGAAAAAAGTGGTCTCAAAAATTTTCAACAATGTGACTACAGACTACAGACCGACAGACACCTTCGTCAAAATAATTTTTTCTGACTGAGGGGGTGTCTCAAAACGTAGAGATTTTATGAAACCCGACTAAGTCAAATTTTACATAAAACAAATACCTTCTTATTCGTATGAGAATGTAAAAAGTGAATTTTAAACCAAGAATATGAATTTTCTACCAACAATGACGATTTTTCAACAAACCACATTAATTTTCAACAAAAAAAGTTGACTGTTAACCCAATAGTTTAATTTTGTACGAAAATAGTTGAATTTTGAACGACAACAAAAAGAATTTTCATCTAGGAAGATTAATTTTCTAATTAACAAGAGAAAGTTTTAACAAAATACATTTTCTTGAACTGAAAACGAGTAGTTTACAATTCCAAATGGAAAAGTTGACTTTTTGGTTAAAGAAAATCATTTTCATAGAATAAACGAATTTTTAACAATATAGGTGAATTTTTTTCCAAAGTAGATTAATGCTTCACCAAATAGTTACTCTTTTAACCAAAAATATGAATTGTCAAGCAAGAAGATTTCTTTTTTTTTATAAAAAAGACGAATTTCCAATAAAAAATGTGAATTTTCGACTAAAAAAATCAATTAAAAGAAGATCAAATAAAATATCAATCAATCCGAGCTAATTGAAATACTTCGGATTACAAGTGGATTACGTCGAATTATGACTCATATTTTTGTTAGGAATTTCGATATTCCTTCCACTGAGCTCAAATTTAATTATTCATTTATTCAAATATTATATCCAGTTTCTAATTGTGGCTGACAAGAATGTTATTTTCATTACATTTTCTATAGTTTGGACTTTGTATATAAAGGGACATGAGCTTAACTCAATTCCAGTTTTCTTTCAAAACCCGTGTAAAGAAGACTATTTATTTTAGATTTTAGACAAACACATCTTCAAGTGCTGCTAGTTATTGAAGTTTTCTAAAAGTTTATCAATAATTATTTGCAGACTTTTATCAGTGTTTGAAAATAATTAGTTCTTTACATTTCTCTAAATTTCGACCATAATAATACTTCTCATTATTTTAGGAATACTTTTATTTTGTTGGGACTACGTAAAAAACATTCGATTTTATAAACCAGCGGCCAAAATTCCTGGACCGAAGGCCTTGCCCCTTGTAGGAAATGCTCTGCGTTTTATAGGAAAGGATTCCTATGGTAATTTTGCCGAATTGATATAAAAATTTGAATATTATCGGATTTAAATGAACTTTGTTTTTTTACATTTGTTAATATAAGGGGCTATTTACTCTCGAATCAAGTTTGAGCGCTTGAAATCGGTGTGAAGAAACAATGAAAATTGAACGATTATAATTTTTTTTAAACTGAAAATTTGTTATATCGGTATATGAATTAATTCAATTTTAATTCGTGAAGAATTACTGATTGTATAATTGTTAGTTGTACATCAAAAACTGCGTTTGCTTTGATATCTTTTTAAATATTCTCTTGAAAATATTTTTTCAAAATAAAAAATTATTTCAAATTTTCCCAGGTATCTTAAGAAAATTGCTGTATTATTTGCAAACCTTGCAAAACAGTCAAAACGTTTCAAAAATTGAATAACTCTACATTTTGCTTCATCATTTTTGGAATAAGTTCAAATTTCAAATTATTTTTGCAATTTTTACAAAACTTCTAAATATTTATGGAAATTATTCAAAATTTTCCTAAAAGTCTCTGTGTATTTCTATGACTGGTTATCTTTTTATTTTAAAAAGGCACTATAGTGAACGTAATAAAATTGTTAAAGTTAAAAAAAAATGTCACTGAATTCCGATGAACGGGAGTGAATGGAAATTTTCTAAAATTCACAAGAATTCAAGGTAAATTTAAAAGTCTCTTGGTTAAAAAAATTGAAAATCCAAAAAGATCCATTGCATTCAGGAGCTTTCCAAGGGTATCTGAAGAATTGAGGGTGAATTCAAAAGAATTCAAAGTAATTTAAAAGAATTCAAAGGAATTCAAAAGAATTCAAATAAATGCAATAGATTCAAAGGAATTCAACAGAATTCCTGTGACTAAAGTGATTTTTTTATTTTTAAAAGTGACTATAGTGACGTTATCTTAAAATTTGAATCAAATTCCAAATGAATTCAAATAAATGCTCAAAATCCAATATACTACATTGATTTCAGTGAATGAATTTAGAAGAATTCGATTAAATTTATACGAATTCAAGATGAACGTAAAAGAATTCAGGATGAATTAGAAATAATTCAAGTGACTGGAATGAAATTGTTACAATTCAAAAGAATTCCACTGAATTCAGATAAACGAGACTGAATAGAAATGTGCTAAAATTCACAAGACTTCAAGGTAAATTAAAGTCACTCGTGTGAAAAAGAAATTGAAAATCCAAAAAAGATATCTGCTGAATTCAGGAGATTCTTAAAGGAAATCTAAAGAATTCAGGATGAATAAGAAAGAATTCAAAAGAATTGAAAGGAATTCAAAGAAATTTAAAAGAATTCAAGGTAAATTTCAAAGTCTCTCGGTAAAAAAATTAAAAATCCAAAAAGATCCGTTGAATATAGGGGCTTTCAAAGGAAATCCAAATAATTTAGGGTCAATTAAAAAGAATTCAAAGGAATTAAAATAAAATCAAAAGAATTCAAAGGAATGCAAATGATTTCAAAAGAATTCAAAGTGAATTCAATAGAATTCCCGTGAGTAAAGTGATCTTTTAATTTCAAAAAGTGACTATAGTGACTTTATCTTAAAATTTCAATCAAATTCCAAATTAATTCAAATAAATTGCCAAAATCCAAAATATTTCATTAATTTCAGTAAAAGAATTTAGAAGAATACGATTAAATTTATGCGAATTCAAGATGAATGTAAAAAAAATCAGGATGAATTAGAAATAATTCAAGTGACTGGAATAAAATTGTTAAAATCTAAAAGAATTCCATTGAATTCAGATAAACGGGAGTGAATAGAAATCTGCTAAAATTCACGAGTATTCAAGGTAAATTTAGAAGTCTCTCGGGCGAATTAAAAAAATTGAAAATCCAAAAAAGGACCATTGAATTCAGGACATTTCAAAGGAAATCCAAGGAATTAGGGATGAATTCAAAAGAACTGAAAGGAATTCAAAGAAATTTAAAATAATTCAAATAAATCCAAATGAATTCAAAGAAATTAAAAAGAGTCGCAGGAATTCAAAAGAATTTCTATGACTAGTTATCTTTTTATTTTAAAAAGGCACTATAGTGAATGGAAGAAAATTGTTAAAATCCAAAAGAATTTCACTGAATTCCGATGAACGGTAGTAAATGGAAATTTGCTAAAATTACCAAGAATTCAAGGTAAATTTAAAAGTCTCTCGGGCGAATTAAAAAAATTGAAAATCCAAAAAACAGCCATTGAATTCAGGACATTTCAAAGGAAATCCAAAGAATTAGGGGTGAATTAAAAAAAATCGAATGAATTCAAAGAAATTCAAAAGAATTCAAAGAAATATAATAGATTCAAAGGAATTCAATAGAATTCCTGTGATTACAGTGATCTTTTTATTTTTTTAAATGACTATAGTGACTTTATCTTAAAATTTGAACCAAATTCCATATTAATTCAAAGGAATAGTAAAAATCCAAAATAATCCATTGATTTTAGTAAAACAATTTATAAGAATTCGATGGAATTTATACGAATTCAAGATGAATGTAAAAGAATTCAGGATGAATTAGAAATAATTTAAGTGACTAGAATAAAATGGTTAAAATCCAAAAGAATTCCATTGAATTCAGATAAACGGGAGTGAATAGAAATCTGCTAAAATTCACAAGATTTCAAGGTAAATTTAAAAGTTTCTCGGGTAAAAAAATTAAAAATCCAAAAAGATCCGTTGAATACAGGGACTTTCAAAGGAAATCCAAATAATCGAGGGTCAATTTAAAACAATTCAAAGGAATTGAAATAAAATGAAAAGAATTCAAAGATAACAATAACAATTGCTGCATTTCTGACACCTCACTGAAGTCTCTCAGTAACTTATTCAAGGGAAAGTTGTATTCACATTATCCGTGTAGAAATTTTGAAGCGTATTTTAAATATCTGTTTCATTTCAGAATATTAAATTATCACAATATTTATTCACAGAAATGAAAGAGATTATTTAAAATATAGTTTCGTCTAATGTTTATTTAATAATCGTTAGTAATTAATTGGGCGGAGCAAAGAGAATTATTTTAGAAAAAACCGCCACTTTCTAGCACTTATCTAAGAAAAGATAGTTATAAACAATAGGATATTGTTTAAACAACTTTTTTGTTAACTTTTATCAATTCTTACCTCACTAAGTAAAAAGGACAGAAAGGTAAAAATTGCCGATAAACCGCAACTATCAGGCGCAATCGATATAGGTGAAGATAGTCATGAACAATAATAATTTGTTTAAACATTTATTTTGGCTAAATCTAATTGGTTATTAAGTCACACTTAATAAAAAATAAACAAACAGTTGAAAATTTCAGAAGAAACCGCAACATTCTATCAATTAAGCAAAGAGAATAGTATTAACAATGATAATAAATTGTTTAAACAAATATTTTGTTAACTTGAATTCATCATCACTTCACTCCAAATGAGAATTGAACAAAAAGCCAGAAATTAAAATAAAAAGGCATCTTTCTAGCATTATTCAAATATAATATTAATAATAATTATAATAAATTGTTTAAACCATTATTTTATTAACTTAAATTCATTATTACTTCCCTTCAAATGAAAATTGGACAAAAAGCCAGAAATTTTAACAAAGAAAACCGCATCTTTCTAGCATTATTCAAATATAATGTTATTATGAATTAGAATAAATTGTTTAAACAAGTATTTTGTTAACTTGAATTCATTATTACTTCACTCAAATGAAAATTTGACAAAAAGCCAAAAATAAAAAAACGCATCTTTCTAGCATTATTCAAATATAATATTATTACTAATTATAATACATTGTTTAAACCATCACTATTGTTACATTGATGAACCATCACTTTTCTCTAATGGAAAATTGGACAACAAATGGAAAATTTATTTAAAAAACTGCGTCTTTCTAACTCCATTCTATGAGAAAATTCCTAAAAACAATAATAAATTGTTTAGACAATTCATGAAAATATCTCATTTTCAATGTATAGTAATATTTTATGTTTTAGAAACAATTCGCATTGAAGAAACCGCAAAAAAATATTATATTGTTCAAACAACTTTTTTGTTAACTTCAATTAATTATTACCTCACTAAGTGAAAATGGACAGGAAGGTAGAAATTTCCGAAAAACCGCAACTTTCAGGCGCAATCGATATAGATGAAGGTAGTCATAAACAATAATAATTTGTTTAAACAATTATTTGTGCTAAATCTAATTAGATATTAAGTCACGCCTAATGAAAAATAAAGAAACAGTTAAAAATTAAAGAAAACTCCGCAACATTCGATAAATTAAGCAAAGAGAATATGATTAACAATACTAATAAATTGTTTAAACAAATATTTTGTTAACTTGAATTCATTAACACTTCACTCCAATTGAAAATCGGACAGACGGACGGAAATTAAAATGAAACGCATCTTTCTAGCATTATTCAAATATAATATTATTAATAATCATAATAAATTGTTTAAACAATTATTTTGTTAACTTGAATTCATTATTACTTCACTCAAATGAAAATTGGACAAAAATCCAGAAATCTAAAAGAAAAACCGCATCTTTCTAGCATTATTAAAATATAATATTATTACTAATTATAATACATTGTTTAAACAATCACTATTATTAACATTGATAAACTATCACTTCCCTTTAATTGAAAATTGGACAACAAATGGAAAATTTGTGAAAAACCCGCGTCTTTCTAACTCCACTCTATGAGAAAATTGCTAAAAACAATAACAAATTGTTAAAAAATTGATTAAAATATATCATTTTCAGTATAAAGTAATATTTGATATAGTAGAAACAATTCGCATTAAAGAACCCGCTAAAAAATCATAATTAGCGCTAAAAACTTGCAAAACCCATTTTTTCACTTATGGGGCTTCTTTGAGACCCTATGAAACAAACTTATGGAGGTGATATTTTAAAAGTGATATTTTATTCGTCTCCTGTGACTGATTGTGAAGAGAAATGTTAAGTTTCAACTCGATTGAGATAATATTGAGGATTCTGAATAAGATTTACAAAAACGTCTTTATTGCAAGAGATTACATGGAATTGCACAAGATTGCGTGAGATTACACTAGATTAAATGAGATTACTTATATGATATACTGGGATTACACAAGATTACATAGAATTGAGTAAGGTTGCACAAGAATATAGGGAATACACGGGATTATTTATATTGCTTGGTATTTCAATAGATTACAAGAGATTGCACAAGATTACAAGATATTGCACGAGATTACAAGATATTGCACAAGATTACACGATAATTGACAAGATTACACAAGGTTACATAGGATTACATATTTTACGGGATTATAAGGAATACTAGGGATTACATAGATTACATGAGATTACATAGATTACGTAGTATTTAAAAGATTACAAGGGAGTATGTGGGATTACATAAAAATGCATGAGATTACATAAGATTATAGTGATTGCTAGGGATTACTCAGGATTACTTAGATTACATGGGACTTCATATATGATAAGAGATTGCAAAGATTACATGGCATCACACAAGATTACACAAGGTTGAATGGGATTACATGAGATTACACGATATTACAGGGAGTACTCGGTATTACATGGATTACATGGGCTTTCAAAAGATTACAAGAGATTACCTGGGATTACACTAGATTACATCAGATTACATGAGACTACACAAGATTACACAAGATTACACAAGATTACACAAGATTACAGAAGAATACACAAGATTATATAGGATTTTATAGGATTGCATGCGATTAATATTGAAGGATTTACTCGGGAATCAATAGATTACATGGGATTTCCAAAGATTACAAGAGATTACACAAAAGATCACGGAATTGAAATTGAATAACGCGACTGAAAAAAGAGATATTAAAAGCGCTACTAATATGAGGTACTGTGTCGTACAAGGGTGGTCCAAAATCCAACTTTTGATTTTTGGTGATTATTCCCCCCCCCCCCCCCCCCCCCAATTTGTTACTTTTCATGAAAAAGAAATTCCTCATTTTTTTCAAATCTATCCCTATTCTCTATTAACTTTTTGTAAATTAAAATTACCTCACCTCTCAAGGAATCTTCAAGGAATCATTTCCACCCAAAAGTCCCAAAAAATGCAAAATATCAGTTTTATATCAAATTCATGCTAAAAACGATTTTTTACAAATGTTTTCTAAATTAATTATTTATATTTGATGGATCACTAGATTCTAAGTATTTTGTAACTAATTTTTAATTTTTTGAACAGTTATTATTTGTTTAAACGTCTTTTGGCCTGTATATCCTTAAGAGATATTATTTTTCGGGAAAAAGGATACTGTTGATGAATTTCAAGAATAACTTTT
Organism: Andricus grossulariae; assembly: GCA_011634705.1. Classification (NCBI taxonomy): domain Eukaryota; kingdom Metazoa; phylum Arthropoda; class Insecta; order Hymenoptera; family Cynipidae; genus Andricus; species Andricus grossulariae. The sequence goes on along the minus strand of JAABKJ010075445.1, from coordinate 111,854,531 downwards.
CTAACCTAAATATTTGATAATTATTTAAACAATTTTCATTTGATTGAAAATATTTTCCTCTGTTAATCGCAAATAGTTTATTTTTTATTTTGAGGCTAATGAAACAATTAACGAATGTAAATATAATTTTTTCAGGATATTTGGCAACATTCTTCATTTGTGTCATTAATGTCAGAAAAAATATAACTTTTTACGATTAACAGGGGAAAAATTGTTAAAAATAATGAAAATTGTTTAAATAATTACCTAATATGTCAAGTTAGAATTAGAAATTTTATTCTCGAAATTCATCAACTATATCATTTATCCCGAAAAAATAATAATCTTTCACGATTTGAAGGCGACACGAAAATTGTTTGAACAATTAAAAGTTATTCGGTGGAAATTATTTCTTGAATATTTCTTGAAATTAACTTTTTGGTTAAAAATTCATATTTTTAGGTACATAATTCAACTGTTTTGTAGAGAATTTGCCATTTTGACTTAAAAATTAAACAATTTGGTTGAAGATTTATCTATTTTGTTGGAAATACGCTTTTTAAATTGAAAATTGAATTTTCTTAACTGATAATTTAACTAATTCTTTTTCGCCTAAAATTTGATTTTTTTAAATTGAAAATTCAACTATTAAATTTTTCAATGAGAAATCATCTTTTTTTCGGTTGAAAATTTAACTACTTGCTTGAAAGATAAACTACTTTCTTGAAAATTAATTTTATTGGTTTAAAATTAAACCATTTTGTTGAAGATTTATTTTTTTTGTTCTTAAATATTAATTTTCTTATTTTTCATTTTTGATGTCAAGGTTTTTGACCAGGGAAAGTCGTTAATAATTTTCTTAACTGAAAATTTAATTAATCCATTTTTTTTGCTGAAACTTGATAGTTTTCGGTTGAAGATTCAACTATTATATTAATCATTGAGAATTCATTTTTTTTAAATAGTTGAATTTTCGACCCGAGAATATGAATTCTCAACAAAAAAGTTCATTGTTAACCAATCAGTTGAATTTTAAACAACATAATTAAATTTTCAATTAAAAAAATTAATTTTTAATCAGACAGTAGCCTTTTTAACCAAAAAGGTCAAATTTCTACCAAAAAGATGCATTTTCAAATCAAAAAGATAAATCTTCTACAAAATAGTTGACTTTTCAACAACAAAAATTTGTTGTTAGCCAAGACAGAAAAAAAATGTTAATCAAATTGTTGAATTTTTAAGTCAAAAAGACGAATTTTTAACAATAAAGTTGATTTGTCAACAACTTTGTTACTCGAAACAGAAAACAAATTTCAATTAAGTTGTTGAATTTTCAAGACACAAACATAAAATGTAAACAAAAACTTTTTTTTCTAGATTTGTTAGTCAAGCAAAAAAAAAATCTGAATAAGATCTTTAAATTTTCAAGTCAACAAGACGAATTTTTAACAAAACTAAAAAAGATCGACATTTAAACAAAAAATTTCTTGTGTAATTTTTCATTTAAGATTAGTAATTTTCAAACAAACAAGTTTTTTTTACTTGAGAAAGAAAAAAATTGCAATCAAACTCTTGAATTCACTACAATTTTATTGAATTGGTTGTTTTTTTTTTAAATTTTTTATTCAATTCACTTAAATTCAGATGAATTTGTCCTAAATTTTGGTCACTCCCATTTTACTCAATTTGTTAGAAATTTAAGAAATTTCTTGTTTTTTTTAAATTTTGTTTAATTATATTATTCTTTCTGAATCATTTGAATTTTCTAGCTAAATTCTTTTAAATTTACTCCAATTTTACTGAAATCAGTGAAATATTTCGATTTTTTTTAAAATTCATTTGAATTGATTTAGAACGCACCCGGATTAATTATTTTAGATTGTTTTGAATTCTTTGGAAATTCTCTTGATTTTTACAACTTTTGCTAAAGCCTCTAGAATCTACTTGAATGCTTCTAAATTCACTCAATTTTTCTCAAATCAGTGCAATATTTTGGCTAATTTTTTTTTCAATTCACTTAATTTTTTTTTTTAATTTACATTGCATTTTTATAAACTTTATCGAATTTTTCTAATTTTCCTTAAATTACTTTAAAATCAGTGGAATTTTTGTTATTTCATGTATTTTTTTTTAATTGACCCTGAATTCGTTAAAAATCACCTGAAATTCTTCCAAATTTTAGAAGAATCTTTGGAATTCTTTGAATTTCAAAAGAACATAAGTCACATTAATCGCTTCTATAATTTTATCCTAATGTTCGATTGCGAAACCTATAGCAGAAAACTTTTTTTGTTCATCCTGTAAATTTTCATTTTTGATTCTTGCCCGTGTCATTCTCATATTTTCAGTTATAAGAATAAGAATATTTGAAACATATTTTACTGACGCGAAAAATGCTATACTATTCCGATTTTTTTTCGACCAACCCGAATATGAAACTAGCAATGAATGTAATAAATGATAATATATTTTATCCATTAATTTTTTTTTCATCTAACATTTTTCTAATGTATTTAATTTTCTCCTGACATTTTCCCTAAAAGTTTTAACATGAAATTATTATTCATTAACATGGTTTCAAATTATCAACAAACCTTTTATCTCAGGATCCAGGAGTTTCCCTAGGAGATACAACCCATTATCTCCTCTATGCCCACATTACACGTGCCGTATTTTATCAAAAGTCGTGACCTTAAATTCTACTAGACATTTATTATTTTCATTGTTTAAATGTTAGGTGATTTTTTTCATTATTTGAGGAATTGGAATCACTTCTCATTCTCAAAATCTCGATATAGTAAAAATTTTCCTCTTCTATGTTCTTATTTTGATTAACTCGGAAGCTTTTTTGGGACAATTCAAGATCAAATTTATTCTCTAAAATAGGTTGAAAGCTTTAAAAAATTCTGCAAAAAAAAACAACATGGTTCGAAACGAGAGAACATGGTGTACTGTAAAATATTCAACTACAAGCAAAAGTAATAAAGATTTTAAGTCGCGAAATAAATTGAAATTTTGCTAGATTTCTATAAAATTGAGGTCAATTTTTATCTCTGAATCTTGCGTTGTTTAAATGCGGTTAATGAAAGTTAGACAAATTAAATTAGTTACGAAACTTGAATATTTTCACAACTACTGATCATTCAAAGGAAATGATACGACATATGTTTTATCGGATTGACAAAAAAAAAAAAATATATATATATATATATTATATGACGGAACTTTTTTCTATTTGAAGTTTTTCTTTCCGATGTATATTTTTAATAATATAATTGAAAAAGGGATGGAAAAGTTTCGCCAAATTCAATTATTTTTTAAAACATAAATCGTCTCCACTCAAGCAAATATTATTGAAACTATTTTTTGGTACACATAGGCATTATACCCTAGCGATGCCTACAAAATGAAGAAAAGAGTCGAAAATGCCAATTGTTTAATAATAATTAATTGAAAATGGACACATGATGGTAAGCACTTTTTTTTAGCTTCGGCGAAGAAAAGTATCGAGGGAACTTTAGAGTTGAAACAACTTCCAGTGAGAAATTTATTCCTTACTATTGTAGAAAGATTTCTGGAAATTTTTAGATCAATTCATTGAAAATTAGTGGACATATCCATTTTGTAAGAAAGCACGCGACGTTGTCTACGATTGCATCGTTAGCAGATTCAAGCTCTTCTCAACATTAGTTCTCTCGCGTTTACATTCTCCTATGAAGACAACGTCACGTTCCTTCTTACAAAATGGATATTTCCTCCAATTTTCAATGAATTGATCTGAAAATTTCCCAAAATCTTCCTCCAATAGTAAGGAACAAATGTCTCACTCCAAGTTTTTTCAACTCTGAAGTTCCCTCGATACTTTTCATCGCCGAAGCTAAAAAACGTGCTTACCGTCAGGTCTCCATTTGCAATTAATTAGTATTAAACAATTGGTATTTTCGACTCTTTTCTTCATTTTGTAGGCATCGCTAGGGTATAATGTGTATGTGTACCAAAAAATAGTTTCAATAATATTTGCTTGAGTGGAGACGATTTATGGTTTAAAAAAGAATTGAATTTGGCGAAACTTTTCCATCCCTTTTTCAATTATATTATTCAAAATATACATAGGAAAGAACAACTTTAAATAGAAAAAAGTTCCGTCTCGTCATTCTCTACAATCACATTTTTTTTTATATAATTTTTTTAACTTTAAAATTTGGATATCACAAGACGTTTGGACAATACTTTTTCGCGTTTTCGAGCGCTCGTCCTCTTATTGCATCCGGACCCTCAATTGACGCCGCGCCGTGACAAAAAAACAGAAGAGAGACAAAATAGTTTCGAGTCTCTGGATTTAATGTCAAGGTCAGCCCCAAAAACCAGCGCTAAATCCAGGTTCGACTGTACTTTGAAAAATTATTTTTTTTTGTCCTGGAAAACCTGAAAAAGTCCTGGAATTTTTGTTTGCAAAAATGCTAGACACACTTTCTTACTGCATCTGCTCTCTAAAATATACATATGCAAATAATAATCGACATTATATTTTAATTTGATAATGATAGAATTTCTGATACTGTAAAGAATATTCTGAGTAGGGGCTGTGCGTTCAGATGAAATTTCAAGCAGTATAAGGTATAGAGCTGGGCGTGACGTCTGACAAATGCTCGGTGCCCGAATGCCCATGGCCATTTTTTGCAAACGGCATAATATCGGTGCACAGAAGGGTGAAAAATAAGGAAAGCCGACCTCCACCCTCCCCGTCGGCGAGGCAGTCTCGGTGAAAGGGCGCAAATGGCCTCCGTTTGCCACTCCCACAAGAAAATTATCATTTTAAATTTGTAAATGTACAAGCCGCACTCCTGTGAGAACGAGGGGAGGGTGCAAAAGGGTAATAAAAAGGGAGAAATTCGCTAGGGAAGGATGATAGGCTCAGCCATTATTATGATACTAACTCACATTTCGCGAAGCTCGTTTCATGAAGCTTCAACCCTCTCTTCTTCTTCTCTGCCTTTCTCTTCGAAAATTCTATTTCTTTTTATCTGAAACTTCCTCTTTTGCATGCTTAAGACACGATCACTGTAGATTAAGTTTTTATCATTTTTATTCTCATCTCACGCATTTAGCACTACGTGTCGATTCAAATCAGTGATGATTAAATGAATTTATACATTTTTTAGAAGTATGGATAATAATTGTTTTAAGTTAGCAGGGTCTCAGGTCAGGAATAAGTCAATTTATGGGTAATTGTCAAATTGGAGGCAAACTTGAAGTACCAGTAATATAACATTCACTTAGAAACTCGTACTGATTTTTTTTAAAATTTAATAAATAGTTATTATCATCCTCTAGAAAATTGTCATTTCCTTTTTTTTATTTGCCTTCCTATTTACTTTAATTAAATAAAAGAACATCCCAAACGTCATTACCGTACGGCGTCCCAACCTCACTTTGCACAAGGATAAACTGTTTTTCTCCTTTTTTTAGACAGTAGCACACCAACAATTAAATATCCAACTTTTGTTTAATGGAATCGTTTGGATGTCGTTAGGATGCGTTTGGAAGCCATTTTTTTCATTTGGACGGCAAAACTCAAAAAGATATTGAGTTTTCAAAATCGGAGTGCTAACTTCACGCTGCGGAACAAATTTTAATTTTTTTCGAAAATTTGTTTACCAATCGTTTGGATGTCATTAGGACGCATTTGGAAGCGGATTTTTTTCGTTTGGACGGAAAAACTCAAAAAGATATTGAGTTTTCAAAATTGGAGTGCTAACTTCACGCTGCGGAAAAAATTTTAATTTTTTTCGAAAATTTGTTTACCAATCGTTTGGATGTCGTTAGGATGCATTTGGAAGCGGATTTTTTTCGTTTGGACGAAAAAACTCAAAAAGATATTGAGTTTTCAAAATTGGAGTGCTAACTTCACGCTGCAAGACAAATTTTAATTTTTTTCGAAATTTTTTTTCCCAATCGTTTGGATGTCGTTAGGATGCGTTTGGAAGCTCACCTGTGACATTTGGACGATGAAATTGTGTGAGTTATCGAATGAAAAATTCATTAGCACCATACTCGCGAGCGGCGCCTTCTCAAGTGGTAGTGACCTTCTTTCGTCAGCCGTCACTTGAGAAGGCGCCGCTCGCGAACATGGTGCTAATGAATTTTTTATTCGATAACTCACACAATTTCATCGTCCAAAAGTCAAAAGCGAGCTTTCAAACGCATCCTAATGACATCCAAACGATTGGTCAAAAAAATGTTGAAAAAAATTAAAATTTGTCCCGCAGCGTGAAGTTAGCACTCCAATTTTGAAAACTCAATATATTCTTGAGTTTTTCTCTCCAAACGAAAAAATTAGCTTCGAAACGCATCCTAACGACATCCAAACGATGCCATTAAACAAAAGTTGGATATTTAATTGTTTTTGTGTCAACTTCACGGACATCAATAATGATAAAAAAAAATGTACGCCGTGGTCACGAAACTAAGGACGGACAGATAAATAAATAAAAATGAAATAATCGCTTTTTCGATTCTAGGGTTAAAGAATCGATCCAATAAAAAATCGAGTTGCAAAGAATCGATTCATAAGATCGATATTTTTAGTGAAAAAGATCGATCCTTGAAGAAAATTGGTCCAGAATCGCCCATCCCCCCTCAGCGTTCAGCGAGACAGTCAGTGAGTCAGGCGAATTCTCGACTCACACGGACACAGAACGGAAAGATGTGTATAAAATGGTGTGAGTAGATTTCTCGGACCGTCGCGTCGTCCGCACGCGTCGAAATAGGCGATTCGCGCCTCACTTTGCAGCTTAATCACTTATTTCAATTTTTCTGATAAAAATTCAATTTTTTTTCAATATGAAAGAGTGATTTATAAGCTATCAGTAGTATCAAAAACCTGAAAATCGATTTTTTAACCCTAAGGTTCCTTTTCTCGCGGCACGTCACATTTAGGGTTTATACCAGGGTACCCTTAGCCTCGCCATCAAACGTGATCATAACAGTATCTAGATTTTTTAAAGCTCAATGGGACAAATAGAACTTTTACACTTGCAAATGCATTTTTCACTAAAAATCGTCATGTATTTTTATTATTTTTACCCGTTATAGGTAAACTGTTCATCTGAGTTGTTTTTACATAATAATCCGACAACGGCCATACTACGCTGAAACACCAGTTCTCGTCCTATCTTTCTTTTTGTCAATTTTTCATTCTTTTTTCATTTCATACTTCTGTTATTATAATATTTCAATCTTTTGGTAGCCATAATTCCTCCGCTTTTCATCCATTTCAACAAAGTTCAAAATAAATTTTAGAAAGAAATACATAATTGATTAAAAACTTTTTTTCGGAAGAACTTTGAATTAAAGGGTATACTTCCGAAAAGGTGACACACACGGTCGTATACACAGGTCCGGAGGCTCTCGTGGTGGGGGAAGTTCCCTTATTGAAACTTCCGATTATTTCACAAAGTTGACACTTCCGGTAGTGGCGTAATAGTAGAGTAGAGAAAGTGGCGGATTAATTTGAATTTTTTGTTTCAAGAAGTCAATTTAATCCAGATGTATTCAATAATTTGAATAATGTGGATGCACTTTTTAATTGATAAAAAATAATAAACACATAATGATGCTAAAAATTATATGATATAAAGTAAATTGCAGGGAACTGATTTTTGAAAATATTAAAATAGTGCAACGAGTGGCCTTAACACACATTTTTAATCATAATAAAAATTTCCTAGTCGTATACGGACAGCCGCTAGTCACTAGCTCACTCGACATCGTAAATTTAAGCCTGGCGACAAACACTTATTTATTTAACAATAAAGTTTCATAGAGATTTTCTGCTATATGTCCTTGTATACATATATGTTATAAAATGAATAGCGGCATCCGAAAAATTATATGAACACACGTGTGCAGTTTAAGCAAAGGTTCCAGAAAAACAGATCTTTATTGCCACAACTTTATTTTTTCCAAGACTTTATTTATTGTACAAATTTATATGATGAACTCAGTTGATATCTCTTATCGATTTTTCTTATAATGAACCAAATATAATTTTTTTTTAGATATTCAAAAAGTAAAGAAATCTTTAGCAAGTAATTCGAATTCCCATATAATTTTTTAATTTTTATTTAATTTTATTTCATTTTATTTCATTTCCTTTCATTTCATTTCATTTTATTTCATTTCATTTCATTTCATTTCATTTCAATTCATTTTATTTTATTTTATTTTATTTTACTCAACTAATTCGTTAAAAAAATGAACTATTTTTTTGAGTTCCAAATGCTTGGTGGAAAATTAATTAATTTTGTTTTTAATTACAACTGGTTCGTTAAAAAATAATCTTTATTGATGAAAAATTAGGTTTTTGTTGAACATTCACCTTCTTAGGTTTGATGATTCAGTTTTTCGAGTGATAATAAAATGAAACCACTGGTGGGATGACAGAATCATTTATTTTGCATTGAGAATAACAGCATGAAGTTATCCTATTCGAAAAAAGGACACGAAAAAAATGATACCGTGAAAAAAGAGATCTCTGATTTTCACAGTGTAAATGCAACTGTTTGGTGATTTTTTTAATTCAACCATATGATTAAATATTCATATTTATTAGTCGAAACGTAATTTATTTTTTCTAATTTACCTTGTCAGATTGATAATTCCACTATCTTCTGATGAATTCGTCCTTGTGGGCTTTTCGAGGTCATAGGTATGTAATGCTTATTATATATCTATGACGTCATCGTTCTTGACGTCATATACTATATAATCGCCATTTTATACCTATAAGGTAAAAACTGATTAAAGCTTCAATTGCTAATTTAGATATAATTAAATATTATTTTGTATAATGAATATTCTAGCGATTCATGAGACTAAACATAGATACAAGGAGTCTTCATCTCATGTATAGGTGAGATAACGACATTACAGGCGTCAAGGAAACATTTTTTTTATTATCATCATTATAATTATTACATTCTCATCTAAACGAGAAGTTATTGGATTTATGTAAAATCTAAGGTTGTTGGTTGCCAGGTGTTGGTCAAACCCCTATCCTTTTCCAACGCATCGCGAGGGGCATGTTTCCTTTGGAGAACTTAGCCAAAACAACATGAAGGCGTATTCACGAACAAACCGTTTGCAAAGTACTTAAGCAAAAGTATTCCTTCTTGTCGTTCGTCTCAAATCGCCATGAGTTCGTCTGCATGACGGCTATGTCTTGTTGGCGGCCATGAACGTGACTTAGGAGACGATGATGAAGAGTGAGGAGGGGCAGTGCCGACCAGTTAACGGTCAATAATTTTTTTAAAGTTAATAAAATGTGGAATCGAACAATTTTTTACATTTCAAGTCCTATATTATTGTACATCGTATTTCAATAAGCATTAATTACATGAATAAAACAATGATTTGATAATTCAATTACTTCCAACAAGCTGTATTTCGTCGTTTTTCTGTATAAGGTTTTGACAAGTTTTGAAGACAAGTGCAGTTTTTTTAAGACAAGAAGTTAGACATAGAATTTCTTCTGTGAAAAATTATATTACCCGTTTAGGGCCTTATTATTTGCCGGGGTCAACATTACAAATGATTTTATTTGGTTTTCATTTTTGACCATTATACTCCAACCTCTGAAAACTATGGACCCTAATGGAAGGGCCTGCCGCATTTGCAGGAATCATGTAGCTAGGCTGGGACCAAACAGTTGACATCTTCTAAAGATAAAAATTTCACAGCCGATAAAATTTGTAATTTTGTATTGAATGATTTCCTGATTCGAAATTCGGAATCTATCTGTCTGAAGAACTACCGGCATATATAGTTTCCCGTAGAAAGATTAAAACTATGATTTTCTGAAAGTGTCTAGTGAACTGTTGGCGATAGAAAAAAATGTATAAGATTTCAAGATTAAAGATTTAAAGAACATAATTATTGCATTTACACAAAATTATTAACGCATAAAAAATAAATACCATGGAGATACCACCCTATTTTACTTCAAGGTTTAGAAAAATGTAACATTTATGTGTATAATAAAATTGAGAAAAATTCAAGATCCGTAATACAAAATTGTATTTATTCAACCGAGACGTATACACAACATTATTTCAATTGATATTTGACAGAACATTATTTTTACAATGAATGAAAAATAAATTTCTTTCTAAACTATCTTTGCTTTATTTAAATGCAAATAATGGTTTTTGAGACAAAAACTTATAATAAAGGAAATTACTATTATCAGTTTGCTTTTATAGTTATATAGATATAATTTTCATAAGATTAGAAGAAATATTTTTACATTTGTAAGTAATAATTTGTTTTCTAAAAATCGGGCGTGCGCGGTCAAAAAGCAGTAATCGCCAAACAATAAATTTTCCATAAAAACAAACGCGTTTATGATTTGCTGCACAAAATTATTTTATATTTAAAAGTTAACTTTTAACACGTTGTTAGCACGTTCAGTGAAGTTCTCTTTTATGCTAGCATTAAGCAAAAAGTAGTCAAATTTACATTAAAAAACACTTTTTAAAGCGCCTTTTTAACTCTCGAAGACACGTTGGAAATTTAAAGTGGCGCTTACTTTGTTTTGCAGCATCTATGCTAAGCAGGTTTTGCGTGAAGAATGAGCTTTCAAAATAAATTAGGAGCCATAAAACACAATTTATTTACCTGGGCGAGTAATCACATTATGTATAAAGTTTTAAATAATTATATAATGATTTAATTAACTTCTTACTTTGATTTACTACAATTAACCAAAATTTATTTCACTTCTTCTGTGTGATTTTGTTAATAATATTTAAATAACCACGAATGAAACAAAATTCTTATCGATAGTAAAATAAACTGTTTCATACAATTTTATAATAAGTAAACGGCGAAAAAAATTCAATTAATTATTTTTCCGCACTTATTCATCATTGAATTCGATATAAAAGCATCATAATTGTTCAAAGAAATGTTGACATATGTTAATAACTAACCTTAAAATCAGTCTGTAGGGCCCTTACATTGTTTTTTAACAAGACGCCACTATCCTGTCCAAGCTTCCGTTGACTAAAAGATTAAACGATTTTAGTTTGCTTAAATATTTGATTTTTGAAAATTCGACAAAAAAAAATATTTTTCTACATACTTCAACCTAATCGTTTAGATCTTAGGAGAAAAAATCGAATCCTACAACTGATAGGATGCTTTCCTTATATAAGCAGAAACTTTAAGAATATGATAAGAGAGAAAAAGCTGCCTTTGCCATATTAGGTACGGGGCCGTACTTAAGTAACAGATTACAGGTTCTCTCCATACCCGTCCCTCCCCCCCGCTTAAACGAACCGTATCAAAATACTCCCCCTCCCCTCTCACTGTACATAATTTATGGTTTCCAGAAATAATAAGATAAGGGGCTTGAAACTAAAGAAAATTTTGTTGTATTCAAAATAATACATACTTTGCAGGGTGAAAACTTTACTTTCAAAATTCCCTGATTTTGTTTCTTGACCAATTGTTCATTAAACGGAATAAAACAATATTTCACATAAAAATGTGAAATTTCCAAATTTATTTATTTATTTATTTGAAACAAAGAAAAATTACTTTTCTACTATGAAAGATGACTTTTTACAAAATAGTTAAACTTTCAACAAGAGATAAACCTCAACAAACAAAAATTTCGACGTAATTGAAATTATTTCCAATCGACGTAATTGCAATTACTTTCAATAACATAGTTAAATTTTCAATCAAAGTGATGAATTTGCAACTGGGTTAGTTAAATTTTGTTAAAATTCCAAAAAAAGTTTCATTTTCAACTGCGGAATAGTTGAATTCTCAGTTAAAGAAATTATTTTTCGACCAAAAAGACGAATTGATAAGAAGATACATGAATTTTCAAGCAAATAGTGGTTGCATTTTTTACTAAAAATATGAGTGGAATAGTTAAATTCTGAACCAAAAATATTAATTTTCAGCCTAGAAAATAAACGTTCTACCAAAAAAAAAACGAATTTTCAGCGATATAGTTCAATTTTCAAACCAAAGAGATGGATTTTCATTCAAAATGATGAATCTTTAACCAAAGAAATAAATTTTTAACAAAAACCAAGTTTTTTCCAACCAAGTACTTGAATTTGTAACTATTGGGGTGAAAATTCATATTTTTGCTTGAAAATTAAACAGTTTGGTTGATTTTTGTTTCCCCCTTTACTGATAAATCTTTCCCAGTTAAACGTTTAACCATTTTGCAGAACCGTTTGCAGTTTAATATTTAAGAATTTACAGTCGTGTATGTTACATTCAAATATTTAGTACTTACATAACCGTTTTCTTCTATTTTATTTGAATAATTGTTCAATTTAATGCAGTATCTTTTTGCATGTATGATACCTTAAATTTTGTTTTCAACCACTATAAATCATTGAAAATATATATGTATATCAGCTACAGATTGTATTAATTAATACAATCTATAACTGATATACATATACATATTATATTTGCTCATTTTTAGCATTTCAAAACAAAATTTAAAGTATTATAATTAATAATATACACTACCGGTCAAAAGATTGAGTTCACCTCTTTATTAATGTTTGATTAAGTTCTCTTAATTTTAATTATGTCAGAACTAAATTTTTTTCATTCCAAAGAGTTGAATGCTCTCAAAATTCTTTATTAAATGAGCCCAGGATGAAGCCAATTTGTCTATTTTTTAAATAGACATTACAAAAATAGTGTAAATTTTCAATGTTTTCTTAAATTTTAGGTAATATCCGAAATCATCAACATTTCTTAATGTTCTTAGGTTCATTTTGAAGCTATTCTTCCACAGTATCGCAACAGCTTATGAGCATAAATCTGAAAAATGTTCCCATCACAGTGTAAGAACATAAGTCGTAACAAAAAAGTTGAAAGAATTTCAATATTCTTTGTGATATGAAAAACATTTTTGTAAATATGCGAATTATATATATATATATATAATTATAAAACCATGAAGTTTCTGAAAAATTGTCCCTCGACTTATTAAAGTTTTATTCTGATTTGCGCACAGATAAGATGTTTTCAATTATTTCCAATTTTTTCTTACACATTTATGCTCTTATGCACTGTAATAGGATTTTTTTTAGATTTATGCTCATAATCTGTTGCGATACTGTGGAAAAATAGCTTTAAAATTGGCCTAAGAACATTACAAAATGTTGATTATTTCAGATATATTACCTAAAGTTTAAGAAAACATTAGAAATTCACACTAATTTTGCAATATCTCCTTGAAAAGTGGACAAATTGGCTTTATTCTGTGCTTATTTCATACACAATTTTGAATTTTGAGAGCATTCAACATTTTAAAGAGAAAAAATGTTAGCTCTTGTCACAATTAAAATTAAGAGAACTTAATCAGTCATCAAATGCGAGGTGAACTTAAACTTTTAGACGGTAGTGTATTATTATTTCAATTATTCATTGATTATTTATTTTATTATTATTGTATAACTACTTATTAATAATTGTGAGTCATAAAAATAATTATATAATAAACATGTAATGTGCGAGTGGTAAATCAATAATATTTATCTGCATATTTATTAAATATTCAGTTAGCAATTTATGTTCATGGTAACTGCTGTAATTGTAACTTCGGGGGTAAGTCATTTTTAACATTCTCTAGCTTCATCAATTACCGACGCGCAACGTCTGGGAAATGCCGAAAACTGCGAAGTAACTCTCGGGACTAGTTCTACCGGCCAAGAGGGCGCTTTTAGCAGCCCGATTTTGACGGAGTCTCTTATTCCATTACATGAGCAATCTCCCAACTCATCTCTTGTATTATCAGGGATGTGTAAGTACTCGTGGTAATTTACTTGGTTTTATACGGTAATTTACTTGATTTTCTACGGTAATTTACCTGGTATTTTACGTCAACAGTTTTCTAAATGATGTAAATTACATCTTATTCTATATATGAGGGCGCCACCTCTGAGGCGGGTAATTGAAAACTTGAATCAGACAGTCAATCATAGGTTTTCTACATGTATTTTACATACTCGAGGTATTTTACGTAAAATACCTCCTTTAGGTATTGTACGTAGAAAACTTCCAGTTACGCATAACTGCACATCCCTAATAGAATGTATGGAAGCCCCGAGTGTTTTTTGCTTCTATTTTGCTTTAGTTGACATTATTATTTTTTAATTAACAATATAGGCGCTAAAACAAAAAACCTCTCACGAATGCCAATACCAGAAATTCAAAAAAGTTAGGTTACGCACAGTTCCACAGGTCCGCCATCTTGGTACGTAATTTACTAGGTATTTTACCTCTTTTCTACGTAAAATACTTTACTTAGGTATTTTACGTCAAAAACCTCCAGTTACGCGTAACTGCACATCCCTGGGTATTATAGAGAGTGGAAGCTAGGGTTGTAAGTCCATGAAACGTTTCATTGAAACATTGAAAGTTTCATGAAACAATGAAACGTTTCATGGGACCACGCCAAAGTAGGGGCAAAAATCGCATTGGAATAGCCTCTACTTTAAAACCTGAGCCCTTACAAATGAGGGCGTAAAGAGCGTCAAAGTAGGGCCTATATTTCGACTCGGGCCCACCTATAATTATTGTCTTTTTTGATCGGGCTGAAACTTAGCTAAATTATAGTCCTAGTGGATCTGTATTAATTCAACAAACCATAGGTCTATGTATCAACCGGTTGTCAACACTATTTATGTGACCAGTCACAGAGGTGCGCCCCCCCCCCTCGAGACGTTAGAACGGGGTTGGGCTTTGCCCAACATTATTTCTGTGACCAGTCATAGGGATGCATTCTAGCCCCCATGAGACGTTGGAAAGGGGTAGGGGTTTAAGCAACATTACTTCTATGACCAGTCTCAGGGGTGCTTTTCCACCCCCACGAGACGTTGGAAAGGATTAGAAGTTTAAACAATATTATTTTTGTGACCAGTTACAGAAGGGCCGAACACTTACTGGATTCAAGCCTGTTGCACTTACTAAATTTCAAAAGTTATTTTCTGAGAAACCATCAATCTGAGAGGAAAAGTATGCAGAATCAAAAATGTACATTTTGATTGGATCTACAACTTTTGCTTAAAGACTTTTCCGAATTTTTTGTATTTACCGAAATAGATCAATCTCACATCATGAAAATAAAATGTGCATGTATTTTCGCTACCATATTCGTAATCAGCGCGTCAAAACACATACGAGGGGCACTCCGAAGGTTTTGTCAATAGGAATATTTTAGGTATGCCAGTTGGATTACGCATATGTATATATAACGTATATATAACGCATATGTATTACAAAAATTGGATGTTTCTTTGAACGGCAGCAAAAATTAGAACTAAATTTTTTTTGGGGGTACACTCTAAATTTAAATAAGTCAAAATTTGACTGATGAATCAGTCAATATTGGTGACTGATTCAATGGGTCACTCAAAGTGACTGATTCTCAGTCAAAAAAAGTGACTGATTGGTTTTAATATTAATTTTAACAATAATATAGAAAAATTTGTTATAAATTATTAGTTATGTTGATTATTTGTTGATACTGAATTAAGAAATAATTCCTTATGGCTAATATTTAATGAAAATTAAATTAATAATACAAGTATTTTAAAAGTGTATTATTCACGTAATTTCTAAAAACGAATTTCTAATTATTTTCGTATAGCAAACACCACTCCTTACTTTATTCTAACATAAGATGACTGATTTACTTGTCACTTAGAAAATGACTGACCAATCAGTCACTTTTATTGACTGAGAATCAATCAATTTGAGTGACTGATTGAATCAGTCACCAATATTGACTGATTCATCATTAAAATTTGGACTGATTTAAATTTAGAGTGTACCCACACAAAAAAATTTCGTTCTAGTTTTTGCTGCCGTCTAAAGAAACATCCAATTTTTGTAATACATATGCGTTATATATACATATGCGTAATCCAACTGGCATACCTAAAATATTCCTATTGAAAAAACCTTCGGAGTGCCCCTCGTATGTATTTTGACGCGCTGATTACGAATATGGTAGCGAAAATACATGCAAATTTTATTTTCATGACGTGAGATTGATCTATTTCGGTAAATACAAAAAATTCGGAAAAGTCTTTAAGAAAAAGTTGTAGATCCAATCAAAATGTACACTTTTGATTCTGCATACTTTTCCTCTCAGATTGATAGTTTCTGAGAAAATAACTTTTGAAATTTAGTAAGTGCAACAGGCTTGAATCCAGTAAGTGTTCGGCCCTTCTGTGACTGGTCACAGAAATAATGTTGTTTAAACCCCTAATCCTTTCCAACGTCTCGTGGCGGCGGGAAAGCACCCCTGTGACTGGTCACAGAAGTAATGTTGCTTAAACCCCTACCCCTTTCCAACGTTTCATGGGGGCTGGAATGCACCCCTGTGACTGGTCACATAAATAATGTTGGGCAAAGCCTAACCCTGTTCCAACGTCTCGTGATGGGGGGGATACACCTCTGTGACTGGTCACATAAATAATGTTGACAACCGGTTGATACATGGACCTATGGTTTGTTGAATTAATATAGATCCACTAGGACTATAATTTAGCCAAGTTTCAGCCCGATCAAAAAAGACAATAATTATAGGTAGGCCCGAATCGAAATATAGTCCCTACTTTGACGCTCTTTACGCCCTCATTTGTAGGGGCTAAGGTTTTAAAGTAGAGGCTATTCCAATGCGATTTTTGCCCCTACTTTGGCAAGTTACAAATGTTTGAAAGTAAGGCTTTGCTTCAAAAACCCAAAAATTATACCCCCTCTACTTTGATAAATAATTATAAAAATGAATTAATTTTTGGTGTGAGAAGTACTATCTAATAGAACTACAATTAGGCCAATTTTTAGCCCGTTCGGACAACTTTCATTTTGGAGGTGGGTACACTTCAGAAATTATGCCCCATTTTTATATCTAAAGGCACTACCAGAGACCCGCCCCTCACGAAGAGAATTAAGTACTACGTAAAAGCATTTATGAAATACTAAGCATCATCGACCCGAGTTGTGAGTCACAAATCAGAAAATCCCCTTTCATCAGCACCACCAGGGAGCCGAAACAATTAGACAGTTATTATCACAAAAGTGCACCATGCAAAAACTGTCGGCGAGATGGGGTATATATGCGTATATGCGTATAAACACATACACAGAATGTGACTTCAACTCTTGAATACTTGATAAATCAATACATGCAAGCTCATTAAAAGCTAAAAATTAAATTAAATTAAATCTTTTAAGAAAAAGCATAGGCCCCAAAACAAAACCGAGCCACAACGAGTATCAGTCCTGAATAGGTAAGATAAAGCTAGGAGAAATTGGAGGGAAAATTTGGAGGTTAGAGGCGGGAATTTGAGACAAGTACGCGTTGCTCAACCGTTGCGGACGATGGTAAAGTCCAGCAGTTTTAAATTTGACCTTCCAGATAACCTCCACAAGCGCCGATTTCACTTTCGACCAACACCCGTGTTTTAATAGCGTCTTGAATTCCAAATTTTTATTCCCTCACCATCCAGCAGCAGTGAAGCAGTGAAAGCCAGCAGTTATCACAAACAATCCAGGGCGGCGAAAAACGTTTAATATGCCGTATTACCTTGTTACGTATTCAATTGTTCGCCGAGAGTACCCGCCTTCAGAGAGTCGTTGGATGGAATCAGAGCAATTCCGCGTGTTTATAACTCACTTTTAACCACAGAACACAATTCGTTTCTACACATTTTTTTTGGATAAAGTATTTTTCATTCAAGTAAAATATTTTTTCTCCATTAGTCCTAACCCTAATTATGATGAAAATAGTGATAAAGGAGATTAAGACGAGTACTTTGATTTTTGATTTATTGTTTAAATGTTTATTAATAATATTTATTATTGCGCCCCCTAGCCGGATGGAAAAGGCCAGTATTTATTCAACATACTAATTTTATTCAGTGATCAAGGAATGGAAATGAGGGTGTTATGGAATGATATTGAATTGAAGGCATTGAATGTCATTGATTGCTATATAACCTCAATTTCTGAGCTGACACTTCACAGGCCTGACAGGTGAATGGTGGCGTTAAGTTGCAAGCGGCGTAATTATGCTTCGGCGGGAAATTTAATATCATTTATGGGTGAAAATCAAAAAATCAACACAATTCGTTTCTACAGATTTTTTTGTATAAGACATTTCGCATTAGAGTAAAATATTTTTTTCCATTAGTCCTAACCCTAATTATGATAAAAATAGTGATAAGCGATGTTAAGACGAGTAATTTGATTTTTATTTTATTTTCAAAATGTAAAGTTAAAATAATTAGTGCACAATAGGGCGTATCGAGAAAAAAAGTTGTTTGCGCGAAGTTCTAATAGCAATGAAAATTTTCTTTTGGGAGTCAAAAACACTCCCTTAAAGTTTCATAAAAAGAAAAAATGTCTTTTGTCCCCGCATAGTAGATATAGCTAAAAATCACAAAAAACGAAGCACTTCTTCAAATTTGAACAGCAAACAATTTTTTTTTCAGATTTAAATTATCAATAAAAATAGTTCAAAGCAGTTCGATTTATATCTATATAGCGATAACTCCGTTAAAATATTTTGTACCCTCCCTAATTGACTTTGAAGATTCAAAAAATCGAAAAAAGTAGACTTTTTCGCTATTTTCTTAGATTCGAAGTAAATTTCTCGACTACTTGACCATATAATGTGTGATATACGTTAATGAGAATGTATTTTAAATATGGTGTGACAATAATATGTAAGAAATGTTGACATTAAAATAATTTTTATTGACTTTGAATTACAAAAAAATATTAGAAGTGATATATTGCTCTTTATGTGACAATAAAATTAATTTTCGGTATACAAATTCTCAGAAAAAATAGTTCGAAGCAAGTGAATTTGTACCTACATAGCAAAAATTGATTCAAATATTTTTTACCTACCTAAGTGACCTTGAAATTTCAATATATATATATATATATATATGATACAATCTGGTCCAGCACCGGAGAAGTTCTTCGTGCCTCTAAGTGCTTTTTTCACCTCTTCGGCAGTGATTGATGAACATTCCTGCTCAAATTTTATCAGGTTGTCGCAAAATTTCTTGGAGCAGATAATGCTGTTAGTATCTTCTTTCAACTTTAGTGTTTTTGGGATCTTGTATACCTCTCTCCAAATAGTCTCCACTTCGTTGAGCTAGGGTGGATTTTTGACTGAAACAGGGTGATCACTGAAGAGGCGAAATGGTTTAGCGAAAAACTTTTGATTACACTGATCCATCTCTCCCTCTTCTGTATTCTCTTCTTTGCGTCAGATAACAGCCATATTTTGTCAACAATATGCTGCTTGATTGTCAGCAGCTTTGACTTGTTCAGTGGGTGATTCAAGATCCTCAGTTCTTGAGCGAACTCTTGAACCCTTTCCGTGAACGGTCTACCAGATGTTATGCAGTCAATCACACATTGAACACGGGACGCATTCTGTCTTGCCCATCCATTCCTCTTGCTCAATTGATGCGAGCGTCTTTTGGTCTTTTGATCCATCGTCGGATTTAGCCTTCGATTTGACTCAGCTAAAGCTCTCGCAGCACCATAAGCTGAGCAATTGATTGTCCAGAGGTCACTTTCTTGCGAGATTTCTCCACGAAGGGAGGCATCCATTCCAGCCAGATCTTGGAGCTTAGGAAGAACTTGCATGTTAGTGTTTCTTCCTGTCCTGAAATCGTGATCATCTCTCAGAAGGTGCCTGCTTTCCACAGTTGGTCTTAATGTCGCTTCCTCATCTTCGGCTGCAGCTTGATCAAGCCGCGGTTGTGAAAGCGCTCCGCGTACACATCCATTTTTCAAGAGGTGAGCACGTTGATTTAGCAAGGATTGAATCGAAACGTGCCGAAGCTCTGGTGTTTTTGGCACCACATAGTATGCATACGCGCCATAAAGCCTCGATGAACAGCGATAATTCTGGCATCGTAGCAGTCTAGCAAGTCATTTTTGAGTTGATTCCTCCACTCCATGTGCGCATTTTGCCGGTTCTTCGTTGTATTTCCATCTGAATTATTTTTCGCACCCCGAACTCTAGGATGATCGGCATTGTTTGCCGACCCGATGTCGGGTGCTCTGCGCGTTTGATCGTTTTGAACCGCATCTACAACTTTTTGGTGTTTTGGTGGTGTCATTTTTGTTCGCACGAGCAGCTAGGGAAAGGGTTCGCCCATCCTTGTATATCCCCGCGTGCAAGGACAAGGCTGCATACTCTGATAGGTCGCTCGGTATCCCAGAGTCACCGTTTAAGACACCTCATTTAGGTGCCATTCAGCTTTCGGCACGGTTGCTACGCCTTCGCTTAGGGGTTATTCCTTTGGGACCATCCCTGGACAATTGTGCGCGACTGCTTATTAATTATTGTAACCATATTCAGCAGAAACCCTGAGCACAGGGATCCTCGATCCGCAAGCCGAGGACGCGTTCGGTGGCTTTGTCATAGGCGGCGTTTTTTACCCTTGGTGCTTTCCAGGGTTTGTTCTGAGGGATTTTGCTCTTTTTCTATTTGTGAATTATTTACTTAAATATAAATTATTTTTGTGTTGAAGTAAATGCTTTTGTTTAACATGAATATGAGAAGTCCGCAAAGAAAGGGACCTAGTGCGGAAAGAATCAATTATAATTATCTTACTCCAATCGAAAGTTTTCGAGTTACTCTTTCCTTTCCAATAATCGGAAATTTTTTAAGTTCATTACTTTCCTTGTTACTAAGCTACAAACATAGGCATGATAAGCGTACGCGGAAACCGAACGAGAGGCCTACGAAAGCCAGCCCTTCCACTCAACACAACAGCTGTACGCTACGTGTCCGTGAGCTCCACTGGCTCGTACCTAACAGTGCAGTGGTAAGTGGAGGGGGTGCTTTTCGTAGACACATCCCCACTACTTAAATGCCGGCTTTCGGAGTCGGCTACGTTCGCCCGTCCTGTAAAATTCAGCTTCGACACATTAGGTTCCTTTCTTCGCGGACGCTCACATATATCAATGCGATGAGTTTTTGTTTATAATTCACATTCGAAAGTCACAGTCAATTTTGTGTTGTACACCTTAGTCGATTGCATTGTTATGATATTTTTCCATCCTGGGTCCTAACTGAATTTTCCTTTTTGTGCATTGTTCATAATATATGTTACGTAGTAACAATTATTTTAATTTCTAATATTCTTTTAGAAAACTTTAAGTTTGAGAAAAGGGCAAATAATTTTTTTTAATTTGGAAAATAATGTTTAGTTATTGATTGTAAAATGTATTAGGATCCGCTGTACTGCGATATGCCACCTGGAGGCAGAATTTGGAGCGTTCAAAAACAGGTAGATTTTGACATTTCGCATCGGTGATCGCACAAAAATACAGATTTAAAATAACTATGCTTATTTGATATTAATACTGCACTTAGCTCAATGAATTTTACATTTAATATTTAACATTCAAATATTTTTTGAGTTTTTGCAAGTATCGACATAAACAGAAAATAAAAATACTTCATACTAAAAAATTTGTGAAAACCATTCCGCGAATTATATCTAATGATAACTAATCAATTATGATAACAGTATATTAATGAATTTATTTAGCATTCTCCATACCTCACATTTTTCTGAATTATTTTCTTCTGTGCTAATAACCATGAAAGGATCGTCGGAATCAAAATGATCCATCTTCGTTATGACTTCTTCAACTTGCATATCATGAGCATCATAAAAAATTTCCTCATTCTGTTCATCAGTTAAAGTTCCCTCAAGGCTTTTTTCCTAATTTTTTTTTAAAAAGTGTGTAAATTTATGAGATGATTCCATTAGAATTTTATAATCCAAAATTATTCGTAAGAGATAATAATATAAATTCGATAAGGCCATGTATTACTTATCCGCTCCCTACCTTACCGACATTTTTTTCTCTGCTTCTACATTTATTGATATATCAAATTTAAAATTTCTAAAACTAAAGAAAATATGCTAAGGTACGTTCATCTGGTCCTAAATTTTTATTTAATTTAAAAAAAAATTCGAAATAATTTTTTTTTTATAAATGTAAATATTTAGGACCACATAAGCGTACCTTAACGCTTTAACTTTAATTATAGAAATTTTCAATTTGATATCTGAATAAGTTTGGAAGTAACGTTGCAGAGGAAAAAAAGTCGGTAAGGTATGGATCGGATGAGTAATACATGGCCTTAAGTTGAAAAATAAGCTCTCGCCCAATTAAATATATATTAATGTGTATAAAGTAAAAAAGAATATACACATATGATAATTAATCAGCGGGTTTTGCAAGGTCGATTATTTTCCATTTAGAGTATGGAAGTAAAAAAAAATATATTTAAATTTATTTTACCTGTTCTTTATGCAATTTCTTATATCGGAACCAAGAAGATGACGGAATTGGTTCTCGTGATTCCGGTTCTAAATATCTCTTGTATTCCACAGATCTTAATTTGTCCATGATATTATTGGTAGCGATATGAAGTATAGTCTATGTATACAGAAAAATACATTAAATATTTAAACGTACAACATTACGAGTAATATTTAAAAATTATAGTTATAAGCGTAAAAAGATTATAATGCTTTGAATAAGTAACATGAAAAATTTATTTAAGTTCTTCATGTTTTATTAGGTTTAAGTAAAAGTTTTCTTATTGATTAATCATAGACATTTTTACTTAATGTACAGTGCCCTTCATGCATGCCCTGCGTAAAATACCGGATGGGACCCGATAGAAACCAGACACGACCCTGATAGAAACCTGATAAGTCTTCTATACGGGTCTATCCAGGCTCTATACGTAGAATTATTTGTAATAGCTTTAAAAAATAACTTTAAGCAGGGTGCCCTCCTGCGAAGAACAGAAAATACATACGATTCATATTTTTCTTGTTTTGAGCAGGAAGGCATACATGAAAGATACTGTACATATGTACAGATTTTGTAAAGGTGAAGAACTATTTTATAAAGGGAGATTGATAAAAGTTCTAACCTCAAAATTCAAAGTCCTAATTTTATTTGACAAATATTATAATTACATACTTGTTCACTCTGTTGTGATACTCGAGGTATGCATTTAGACCGAAAAATAAAATCTTCACGCGTTAGTGTAAAATAACACTATTAAATTGTGCGGTTAGATATCGAACTCTTTTGTTTACACAAACAATATTAGAATTAAACATTTTTTTGCTCTATAGGCACATTTCCGTTTGAAGATATTAGTATATCTATATAGCACAAATATATCTAAAATTCTGCTAATTTTTTAGTAAAATGGGATGATTTGATTTTGTGGTTAAAGATTTTATTCAATACCCTCTTAGAGAAGTCACGTTAGTCGTTAAAAATGACAAATCTTTCAACCCGGGGGCTTTCCACCGATTTTAATTAAACCTTTTGCATTGCACAGCTGAATGTGTGTAATGAAAAGTTAAACAAAAATCGCTGTGCGCTAATTGTTATTTAGATAACACTGTTAATCACAAAACAGTTTGGTTATGTGAAGAAGGTAATTTTCGATGCCGCCGGAATTGAAAATGTATTTCTATTTAGCATTCTAACGTTTATGATTTTGCTGTCAGGAGGTTTCAGAAGTGAATATTCTTCAAGTCCCAATTCAGTGCACCAGTTAAATTTAGACAAGGACAAAACCAGAGCCATTTTTCGATGTTCACTTCCTCGACAAAGTCATCGCCAGAGTGTAGGGTAACGTCCCCTTAGATTTCATGGTCCGGAGGTTTTTGAAAGTGAACATTCCATAAGCCCCAACTCAGTGCACCAGTTAAAACCAAGTCAAGTGAAAAACCAGGGCCACGATGACGTTCTCGAGGAAGTGAAAATCGAAAAATTGTCCTGGTTTTTCTCTTGACTACATTTAACTGGTGCACTGTTTTGGGACTTGAAGAATATTCACTTCTGAAACCTTCTGACCGCGAAATCTTAGGGGACGCGACCTTGGACTCTGGCGATAACGTTGTCGAGGAAGTAAAAATCGAAAAAATAGCCCTGGTTTTTCTCTTGACTAAATTTAACTGTTGCACTGAATATTCACTTCAGAAACCTGGTGACGGCGAAATCGTAGGGGACGCGACCTTGGACTCTGGCGATGACGTTGTCGAGGAAGTAGAAATCAAAAAATGACCCGGGGGTTTCCCTTGACTAAATTTAACTGGTGCTATGATATTAGACTTGAAGAATAGTCACTTCTGAAACTTCCAGACCGCAAAATCATATACGTTAGAATGCTAAATAGAAATAAATTTTCAATTCCGGCGTCGTCGAAAATTACCTTCTTCACATAACCAAAGTGATTTATTATTAACAGTGTTATAGGATAAAATAAAAGAAGAGATAAAATAGGGTCAGGTCAGAAAGTAATTTTGTCAATAGCATTTAAGTCTAGTATCAATGGATTGGTCCCACAAATATATGTTGAGCCTGACAAGTAAAAAAGCATTATTTTTAATTTCTGAAAAGTTCAGAGCTTTCAAATCTTAAATATAAAAATTATATTATCGATTGCGATTTCGTCGAAAATAACCTCCTTCCAATATCAACTCTCATCCCTTAATCAATCTTTGTAAAAATATGGAAATTTTGAACATATCGTCGAGAAATGTCAAACGGAGATTAGGAAGAACACAAATGTCATTTTATAAAAAAATTAACTGGTTGCTAGATTCAGCGTCATCGCTAGATATGAGCAAACAAATAAAGTGTGGTGCAGGATTTACAAATTACGCAGTATACATTTTTGAAAATTTTATATCGGTCCCTTTTTAACTTAGTTGCTCTTATACCTGAGTTGCGAAGTGTAACCCCTTCCCTCCTTAAGCGTCATTTAAATATTAAACTTTCTTTCATTTCAAAATACACGGGGAAAAAATGAAGAGCACTTTATTAATAAAAACTCATATCTACATTATGAACAATACATGTTAAAACTAGGAATACTTACACTTAAAATATGTGAATTTTCTTGTAGACCAGCAATATCTTTTATATTGCTATGTTTAGGCAGTTTCATTATACATAATTCATGTAAATGCATTGAAATTATATGAATACAAACATCTTTATATTAAACATTTGGGGTACTATTCGATTTCAAGAAATTCAATAATCAATAGGGAGAGTTAGAAAAGAAATGTTTTAATCAAAATGAGCCTTCCTAAAAAGTTTAGTTTTGTTTACTTATGTATATATAATATACATGAGCTGACAAATTAGAGGTTAAGAACGGATGGAACCAAGCGCAAAATGTATATATAGTTACTTCCTTTTCTTGAAGGCAGAAGTGATGCATGCACATTTTATAATTTCTGATTTTTTTTATCTATTACTACTTACTTGGGCAGCAAATATTGTTGAAATTCTTCAGTATTCTCTGCTGACTGAGAAGCCTTGCCGCCTTCAGTGACGACTCTTCTCAACTCTTCTGATCACATAGGCTGCTTCCGCTTCTTCGTGTGGATTGTCGCCAAACCCAAGGGAGACAATTATGACGCCCTCAACACACACACAAGTATCACTTTAATCCCCACAAAGTCCTCCACATCCTCTTGTCGTATTATTCATACAGGCTTCGAGTTTAGCGTAATTGTGCAACCCGGCTCAATGACAGGCTCTCAAAATAAAACAAAAAACAGAGATTCCCGGTCACCAACAATGGCATCACTCTGTACACGCGTGAGGCTTCAGCATCCTCAAACTCAGTTCCATACTGCAGCTTGATCAAGCAGCGGTTGGGGAAGCGCTCCGCGTACATATCCATTTTTCCAGAGGTAGGCACGTTGATTTAGGAACGATTGAATAGAAACGTGCTGAAGTTCTAGGTGTTTCTGGCACCACTAGTGTGCATACGCGCATTAAGCCTCGGCGAATAGGGATAATGCTAGGATCGTAGCAGTCTAGCAAGTCATCCATGAGTTGATTCGCCCGCTCAATGTGGGCGTTTTGCCGGTTCGTCATCGTGTTTTCATCTAAATTATTTTCAGCACCCCGAACTCTAAGATGATCGGCATTGTTTCCTAACCCATTGTCGGGTGCTCTGCGCATTCGATCGTTTTCAATCGCATCTACAACTTTTTAGTGTTTTGGTGCTGTCATTGTTGTTCACACGAGCAGCTAGGGAAAGGGTTCGTCCATCCTTGTGGAGCTCCGCGTGCAAGAATAAGGCTGCATAGTCTGAGAGGTTGCCCGGTATCCTAGAGTCACCGTTTAAAACACCTCACCTAGGTGCCGTTCAGCTTTCGGCACAGTTGTTATCCGCAACCCGAGGACGCGTTCAGTGGCTTTGTCATAAGCCCTTCAGTTCTATCCCAAAGAAATCGAAAAAAAATTGAATAAACTAAGTTTTGTTTCGTAATTCCTTGCAGTATTATTGTAGATAATTGTACCTTATGTATTTTGATTGTAACTAGTTTTGTTTTAAATCATGGGATAATGCATTATGACTAATATTATAAGGTTGAGTCATGGAGCTTCGTGCAAATTATTATAACTAGTAGTTTGTTCCTTTGGCTTTTGTTCTGGTTCCATTTTCTAGTCTTTCGTAAGCTTTAAAATTTCAAGTTTCTTTTGTGTCATGATTTTGGATTACAAACACAGGTTATATTAAGAAGATTAACAATAGATTCATTTAACTTACAAGTTCTAATTAATAGAATTCTATTTGACATTTAGAGATTTTTCGAAAATTCATAGATTTAATTTTATAAGGTCAGAAATCCCGGCTGTGGTACGGAAACTTCATGGCTAGGGATAGATTCAAGATTTATAATTTTTAGGACTTATTATATTAGTTTCTCTTATTTTGTTCTAACGATCGGGACTCGTCGAGACATCGATGGACTTTTTTCGACTTCGAGACTCAAATGGGACACCACTCGGGACTCTTAGAATGACTAGATTCCATCGACACACGTTTCTGGCGTAGAACCTTTTTGAAAGCTTCACGATGAGACATTTCTTTGTCAATTCCCAACATCACTAGGGAATCTCAATGCGCAATGCCCTCTTCACGTCGACTGATACGAATTGGTATCGAACCAAATCCTGCTCTGATCAGCCAGGGTAATTTCGGGCTCCAGGAGGTGACCAAATGGGTGGATTGGAGAGTAAGGACAAAGAAATAACAACACTGGATCAATTCTGGCTATAATGGAAAGAAGGAAGGATTGAACCCGAAAATAACAAGGTACCGAGGTCTATTTATTCACACGGCCCTGGAATGTAAACCCAGCACCCCGTCACCGCAGCGGCCTTACCACCAATAGGGACGAGGGAAAGATGGAGGAGAAGGAACGCCGAGACCGAGTCCCGGACCGTCGCCGCTACGCTCGCTCTCCTCTGCCGACTAAAGCCGTGTCGAGTAAACTAGTTAATTTCTAACGTTCTCTCACGTTTCTATCGTCGTGCAGTTCCCTTTTTTTTAAGTAGTGAAGGCACAATCTACGACTCCTTATCACCACGAAGTCCGTCAACAACTTTTCGAAATCCAGTGGGTAAGGTCAACTCTTATTTATTGAGTTAAAGAAACTACGCTCGGCACGTGGCGACAATGGATCAATTTGATTAATCTCAGTACTTTTATTGCTGTAGAGAAAATATCATCGCACGTGTTCGAGGTGGGGAATCTTTAACCGGGCCTTCCTTTTCATTTAATTATTTAATTTAATTTAATTAATACTATTTTTCTGAAATGTCTCCCACAATGGTGAAGTTTTTTGTGTAATTAGTGAACTGAGCCCCCAGGCGTGTGTTGCCACATAATGTATGACCCTTGAACTGTACCCCCGTTGAGCATTTCGAATAATTTTATTTGATCATGTAATCGAGTCTCAAGTTGAGTTTTATCCCGAAATATAATTTTTAATCATGAGTGAGCCCCCTTTCACGTGTCTGTAGTCTGTAGTCTGTAGTATCGTGTAGGCACGATAACTTTCGAAAGATTGATCAGATTAGATTGTGCTTTGGCTAAAGGTTCATCCACACATCGTGAGGTGCATAGAGAGATTAATGCCGCTTTGGAAAACCAGATTTACAATCTCATCTAGAAAACATCGTGTAATCACTAACAGTGTCACCTTTCAGAAAGGTGTGTTTCAGGGCGACACTATGAGCCCTCTCCTCTTTTGCCTCACATTATTGCTGCTATCTCTTGCACTTCGCCATTCCGAAGGGTACCTCTGCGGCAAATCTGGAAATCGAAAGCGTCAGGTCGCTCATGTATTTTACATGGATGATCTTAAGATCTATGCTAAAGATAAAGAGAAACTACATCTAGCTCAAGACATTGTCAAAGAGTACACTCGAGAGATTGGAGCGAAGTTCGGGTTACAGAAATGCATGCGTCTCATCCGACGGATTCTTTCTTTTGAACTGTCGGCGAGGAACAAAGTATCTGCGACGAATATGCATGCCGTCTCGGTATGCATGTTTGAAAGACGAGCTCATGGACGTCCTTCATGGACGAAGGGCGAGCTCAGATCCCTCGACATCGAGTCCCAAAAGTTTATGCACATGAACAAAAGCATGCACCTTAAATATTCTGTTCTTGGACTTTACATCTCACACCGTCAAGGTAGTCGCGGAATACTGAATCTTGAATGTCTTCACACCAGGATTATTCAGAATACAGCATATATAGTCGCAAGTAGACAAGACACTCTTGTTAAAATGGTCAGGAAACACGAAGAAATAGGCGAAGGGGCGTTTCTGTACAAAGCAGCGGAGGAGGCTGCTGAAACATTCTACCTTGACTTCAATATCGTGGGATAGAAAAATGCATCAAATCTTATCCATCTCGAGTCCTAACTTCTCAAGGCCCGGATTATGAAAGCACAGGAGAAAAACTTCTGCGAATGGCTTTTCGACAAGAGGATGCACGGCATCTTCCACAGAAATATGGAGGATCAGTCGATGTGATTTGAGCTAAAGTTTGCTTTGCCTAAATCACCCGGATTGGAGTCGGGCACAGAGTGTTTTCTATTTTAGCATGTCAAGATGGTGTCATTTTAACTCTAGCATACCGTCACTACATTTTGAGCCAAGATATTCCTGAGGATAGCGGCAAAGCGTGTCATGCACACCTCGAGCATCTAGGACACATACTATCTAGTTGTCCAACTCATGCGGGAACGACATACATCCAAAGGCTCAATGCGGCACTTAGAGTGCTCTATTACCATCTCTGTCGCTCTTATGGCATTAGGCCAAATATTGCTCCGCTGAACGCTCCTAGGGAGATATAGTCAACTGTCGCAAAGAGAAGTGCCGCATATACGGGAACCTCATATTCTCGACAATTGTTTCTATTGCGCAAACGAGGCCTGACATGGTTCTCCTTGCCTTCGAGAAACGAACCATGTTCGTTTTCGACTTTTCGGCACCAGCTGATAAAAACGTCATAGCCAAGGAAAATGAAAAGAAAGAGAGGTACAGGAACCTTGTGCGGGAGTTGCGAGGGTTATACCTGGAATATTTTTTTAAGCACTGGTTAATAGCCTAAAAAGCATCACTGCGTGCCAAAAAAATACTGAGACTCTTGCTCGGAAAATGCAGAAGACGGTCGTCCTTGGGTCGCCTCTTTTCCGGAGGGTGCACGAGACTCTTGCCGAAGCATTGTATTGAATTCATCGCAGACTGTAACCAGCTATCTCACGGTCGTATGACGTGGTTATAGCTGAAATTTTATCGTGATTTCGCTGGGAGCAGATGCAATTTATCAGATTACCACCAGCTCCCGGCGAAATCCTGCGGTTGTTCTCAAGACAAACTTTCAACTATATACATATAATTTAAAAAAAAGGTTAAACAACTACCAAAAAGGGCCCCACTTCAAGCATCTGCCATCCAAAAATGACACAGGCTCCCAGTAGGACCGCTGCAAATCCCACCCATGGCCACGTCCCACAAGCGTAAGATGGTCGTTCACAGGACACGGCGGAATCACAATGACCAAGTTACGAAAACCGCGTGTATTTTGAGGTAACGAAGCGACCCAAGGATGAGAGCTTTCTGCATCAATCTCGCAAGTGCCTTGGCATATTCTTGGCACGCGGGTATGGCTTTAAGGTTACGAACCAGTGATAGTTTCGCACCTCCGCGAGCACCTATCACAAGGAAGGACAATGACTTGTACCGAATATTTTGGGTACAGTCGTTGCAGCTCCCTTTTAAGGTCTTGATACCTTTCTTTCTTTTCTTTCTCCTTGGCAGTGATGTTGTATTCCATTGGAGCCTCAGTTCTAAATGATACCAACTTTTGCTTGAGCCGCAACTTTACTGAACCCTCATTTTTTTCTGTGTTGATGCTCAAATGTTCGATTTTTAATAAATTAGCATTTTCAAGTAAATTAAACCAAAAGCATGTTCTTTCAAGAAAATCTGCGCATTTTGTTGAATCCATAAAGCAAAGTCATAGGCTTGAACATTTTTTCCCTCGATTTTGAGATTTCGTCAGTTACGGTTATATTATTTGCATACTTTATTGAAAGAAGCAAGCTTGCGCATGTTAAAAAATATTGAAAGTCAAAATAAGTAATAATAAGGTGGAGGAGTCAAGCTGAGCTGTGCTTACCCGAGAAACTCGTATTTACTAGCTTATAGCAAAAATATATTTTTCATAGCAGTCGACTCTTATGGAAGTTAATAAAAACAAAGTGTCTACGCGTACAGAAAAAATTTAGCTATTCGTATCGAAATTTCGGCACACGTAGCCATGGCCTAATAAGAAATTAATATATATTTCAAGTAAAGTTTCTAATTCACAAATCTCTAGATGATACATTAAAAATTCACGTTGTAGAAGAAAAAAGTTTTTAAAATTAAATAATAGAATATTTGCTGGCACTAGTGGAATGTTTGCAGCATCAACTTAATTTTTTGAGAATTTTGATCTTCTAGTAGATATCTAGGTGCAAATTTTCGGTCGGGCTATTGTCGCGCCATTCTTTGGAAGGTCGGCCCAACTTTTTAAACCAATGTTTGGCCTGACTAGCCTAATGATAACACAAGCCTAACTATTTTCAACGATTGGCCCGACAATGGTTGGCAAGGTTGAGCCAACCACGGGGCACAAGGTTGGTACATCATTGGCTTCCAACGTTGGTCCAACTTTGTGAACCAATGGTTGGCTCACCTAGATCACCTTGACAATGGATGGCACGCTTGAGCTAACCAAGGAAAGATGAGGATGGTATATCATTTGATCTTAAAGTCGGGTCAACATCGATAAGAAGCCTTAATTGTAAAAATTTATTTTTTGTATTATTGCCGCACTTAGTTTCTCTTAAATTACACAATTTCACTCACGATCTCTTACACATATAATCGCACGCTTAAGCCCGTTAAAAAGTCGCAATCACTGAGGATTCAAATCCCTACCTAAACTTTTTAACCCGTATATACCTAGCTAACGAATTAGCCAACTGAGCTATAGAACCGCTTGAACGTTGCTGACAAAATCTCCGCGATGCTTTTTTACTGAAAAGTCAGGGTCAGCTCAAGAATATGTTGATTATGTTTTGATTTCATGCATATTATGACAAGTTAGGTTTAAACATTTTAAATTGCAAATGTACAAATAAAATGTTGTAAAATAAAGGATTTTCTTCTCGGTTGGCCCGACTTTGGGTGACAGTTGGCCCTATTGTCGGTGTATTCTTATCCAGTTCAACAACAAACAATTGGTGATTATAATGTCCAATACCTTATAGAAGGTTTAAACACTACCGAACATTAAAGCTCTGACATTATAATTACCACTTTTTTTATTTCAGAGCGCAGTGAGGTTAAGTATAACATAAAAAATTGAGGGTCCTTTTAAAACAATTCAGCAGTCTATCCGACTGTCGGACCAACTTTGGGCCAGAGTTCGGCTGACGCGAAGGCCGGGCGTAGTAGGGTTACTTGCATTAGTTGATATCACGCCGACTGTTGGGTGAACCTCATCCAAAGTTGGACCGAACGTAATTTTATGGTTCTTTAAAAAAAAATTCGCTACAATCTATCCGACTGTCGCGTCGGTCCGACTTTGGGCCAGAGGTGGGTCGATGGTCGGGCAAAGTAAAGTTTCATGCACTGGTTAATATGACGCCGATAATCGTGATAACATCATCCACAGTGGGGTCGATCGTATTTTGATGGTCCTTTTAAAACAATCCACCAGAGACTTTCGAACTGTTGGCTCAACTTTGGGCCAGAGTTGGGTCGACGGTCGAGCGCAATAAATTTACTTGCGCAGGGTAATATTACGCCGACAGGTGGGCGTACCTCACCCAGAGTTGGGCCGACCGTAATTTGATAGTCCTTTACAAAAAATTCGCTATAGTATATCCAACTGTCGGCCCGACTTTGAGCCAGAGTTGGGCCGACGGTCGGGCGCAGTGCGGTAACTTGCACTAAAGTCAGTTCCAAAGGTATAGGCCCCTCACTTTTTTTGATTGCAACTCGCACCAAAAAAATCTCTGAAATATCTAATAAAAAGTATTTATATATATATATACATATATATATATATATATATATAGACCATTCATGGAAGGGTTCAAAAATTTGCCCAAGAACTGATGACCTACAATCTAGCACTGAACAAGTCAAAGCTGCTGAAAATCAAGCAGCATATTGTTGACAAAATACGGGCGTTATCTGACGCAAGGTGAAGAATACAGAAGAGGGAGGGATATGTCAGGGAAAATCAACAGTTTCTCACTGACCCATCGCACCTCTCCAGCAACCTCATTGTTTCTGTGAAAAATCCGCCCAAGCCCAACGAGGTAGAAACTTTTTGGAGAGAGGTATACAAGATCCCAAAAACACTAAAGTTGAAAGAAGTTACTGATAATATCATTCGCTTCAAGGAGTTTTGTGAAAACCTCATAACATGTAAGGAGTCATGTCCATAAACCGGTGCCAAACAGGTGAAAAAAGCACTTAGGGGCACGAAGAACTTTTGCGCTGCAGGACCAGATGGTATCCAGAACTTCTGGTGAAAAAGTTTACTTCTAGATACCAACATCTGATCCGCATTTTCACCTCATATCTAAAATCGGAACAGGCCAAATGAGATCTTCACATATATCTAAAATGATAGGATTATCCAGACAATCGGAATTGTGTGGCATGAGTTGTATGATAAACGCGGCTCAAAGAAAGACGTAGCAGGATTTCGAGAGGACCTGCTCATCGATAGATGTGTCTGCAAAGACGCAGAATGTATAGAGAGACCGACCTTCTTTGGAAAACTAGATTTACTAGCTTGTGCCTCTTTCTTGCGCATTGCGAAATTCTCCTGGATACATCTGCAGCGACACTAATCATCGCGAGCGTAAGGTCACTCATGTATTTTATATGGATGACCTGAAGATTTATGCTTCTGGTAAAAACAAATTTCAGAGTGCTTTAAATATCGTCGAGGAGTACACAGGAGAGATTGGTATGGACTTTGGATTGGACAAGCGTGCCAAGGTTCATCTGAAGAAAGGAAGGATTTTGGGCGTTCACAAGCACCCTGAGCTTTTGGATATAAGTGTCATTAGACATCTTGACACTGGAGAGAACTACACATACATGTGCGTGCCTCTAACCTGCATTCAGCACATAAAATCAGTTAAGGAGTCTCTTCGAAGCAGATACCAGCATCTTCTGCGACAGATTTGGTCTTCAAATCTGTCGGCGTTGAACAAGGTATCTGCGACTAACATGATTGCCCTCCCGGTACTACTGTACTCGTTTGGTGTGGTTCAATGCACGAACAACGAGCTTACGGCCGTTGATATCGCGACGAGTAGGATCATGCATTTGTATAAGAGTTGGCATATCAATTCGTCCGTTCTGCCATTATACATCTCATGCCGTCACGACGGACACGGACTTCCAAATCTCCAATATCTTCATAACCGAATTGTTCTAAGTACAGCTTATATCGTTGCAAATGACAGAGATTCTCTCCTAAAAATGGTCAGGAAACACGAGATCGATCGTTTTTCCGCTTTTCCTTTGGCCCTTCAGAAACCCGATTTTCGGCAGCTTCGTCATTCCCTCCTCTGAGATTTTCCTGTCGATATTTCCGAAGATCATTGGCATGGTATTGCCCTCCCTCCCGGTCTTGTACCTCATTCCATAAGCTATAGACATTGTTGGTAATCTCTTTCTTAACGGTATACGGTCGTTCATATAACGAGAGAAATTTAGCCATGGCCCCTTTTATTGTGTTTGATACGTTACAGGCCTTGGCGGTAAGGGAGGTAGAAAATCGGTCCACCATCTCTTCGGTTTTCGTCCCCACAGTGCCTCGTAGGGAGTCACCTCGGTCGTATCGTGGTGTGACTCATTGAGAATAGTCTCCACGTTGTCCAGTTGGGCGAACTACGAGTTATGTTTGTCAGGTGTGAGGAGCGTGCGAAACAATCTCGACAATTCTCTATCGACTCTCTCAACCATATTGGCTTGCGGATGCCTATTGGATGTTTATTTTGAAAAAGTATCAATAATGACAAGCCAATACTCATAACCATATTTAGTTTTCGTAAGAGGGCCAAAAAAATCTATAGATATAAGTTCCAGTGGTGCTTGTGATAATACTCGGGCTTGTAGGGCTTCAGATGCTTGATTAGATACTTCATTTTGCTGACAAGAATCACATACAGCTACGACATTTCGCGTCAATTTAGCTAAACGCGGGCTATAAAATGACTCACGTAGCAGCTTGTAAGTTTTCTCTGTTCCAGGATGTCCATATGATCGGTCCAGTACAGGAGTCTACTACGAGCATCTGGGACCAATAAGACGAGTCGCTGGAACGTGGAGGGTCACTGTGTTTCTGGACTAGCAGAAGATCCAAGGACCCCTAGGTTCTTACCAACAGCAATTCAAACATTTATCCGATCAGTGTCTACCTGGATTCGGAATATTTTGCCCACAGACGATCACCGGCTACGGTCTCGATGCTAAGTTCCTGATAGCCAAAGGCCTGAAGAAGGAAGTATCTAGGCATGCCGCAGAGATGAGGGAGCACATCAATAAAGACGGAGAAACCCTAGAAGAGGGAATCGCCGAATTGAACCAGGCTCAAACCAATTTGTCTCACCTGGTGGGTAAACAGACTCACATAGTTAGGGCTCAGCTAGAAGGAATTCATGAGCTTTCGAAAACCAATAAGGCGAGTCTACTCCTACATGAAAAAAAACTGATCCAGGACAGTCTTAGGTTGGAAAATGTTACGCGGGAAGTTGCTGAGCTCCAATATACCCAAGCCCTGACACGCGTGCTCAAGACGGTAGCTTCTAGCCTTGACGACTACATCCATACCGCCCATCGCATCCTGGAAGTCATTCACACGTCTCGCCAACGGAAGATGCATCTCTCCCTCCTCACGTCTGAACAACTAGAGCCAGTCTACCGAGATATCCAGGATCATTATCTCAGACTTGAATTCCCTACCCCAGGACTTCAGGTAGACCTCGAGGAACTAGCTAACATAGTTACCATCACAACCATGTATAAGAGGGAAATCTTAAGCATACTAGTGGACATTTCACTGGTGGAACCATCTTACTACCAAGCATACCAATTACATCCAACACCTGTATTCCAGTCGGTATTA
Organism: Andricus grossulariae; assembly: GCA_011634705.1. Lineage (NCBI taxonomy): Eukaryota > Metazoa > Arthropoda > Insecta > Hymenoptera > Cynipidae > Andricus > Andricus grossulariae. The sequence continues at coordinate 111,818,890 of JAABKJ010075445.1, read as the reverse complement.
GTAAATGGTTCTGAAAGTGCATACGTCTTACCAAAGTTTAGCCACATTGCCATTGAAGAATCCCATCGGACCTACATCCTGCTGGACAATCAACGCATAAAGTCTTGCCAGAAAACCCCCTGCTACCGGGTCTGCAACGACAACTCACCCGTTAACGAAATCGCTACCCATCAAACATGTAAAAGCGAGCTGCTATTGAACGCTTCCACGAAAGCTTTCCGAAGATGCGACATCCGAGTGTCCCACAATAAGAAATCAGAATGGGTCCCTATTGACTCTCTGGGTGGCTGGATCTACTCCCTAGCTGAGCCCTTATCCTAATACAGATCGCACGCGGTTGTCATCTGAAGGCACATGATCAAACATTTTTCGGAATAGCTAGCAAAACCGGAACGAAGGAGGTCATCTATGTGCCGCTCCCCCACCTCAATTTGGTTGACCTATCGCCAATTTTAAGGGAATATGGAAACTTGACCACGAAAGATGAAAAGAAGAAACAGCACGTGGTAGACGATTCCGTCAATGATGAAGCCTTTCTTGCCAACGAGATGTCGCTAGATGATATAGAAAAACAAATTAATGACATGAATCTACAACACCGAATGAAAAACCAACAGTTAACGCTGATTCAAGGTTGTTACGTAGGACTAGCCCTACTCACCATAGGTCTCTGGTGCTACTGCTGCTACCCTCTTGTCAAAATTGGCATTACCAGAGTATGTCATGAGAAGGACCCGAAGGACTCCAACTACAACCAGATCAATCCTGTAGCGAGGAGGCCCTCGGAAAACACTAAAGAAGCCCGTATTGAGATTGAGCTACCTCTGAAGAATTAAGAATCTTTAACACGTACGAGCAGTTTTGCCTGTAAGGAAACGCCTGCAGTATCACCAAGAGTTGCGACGCAGCCCTCGGCGCACACTAGCTCAACTACTTCAAGGCCAACGATTCAACTCCCTAAGCAAACGCTGCAACCATTCTGAAATTAAGCTACGTACATTGTCTGTATGCGTATGGGTATGAATGGATAAAATAAGTCATTTCCGTTTTTATGAACATAGCTTAGCAATGTAGAGGAAGGAATCGGGCTCCCCTCACTCGCAAGTTACTCTAAATTTCGGGGACGAAATAATCAAATCACGGTGTGGTTTGTTACGAGCGAATCTCTCATTATTTTTTTAATAATTAATGTGGCTCGAAATATTATTTCAAGCCACATTGATTCAAAACTCTATATGAGTTTAAAGAGGCTCTCTGCTCTCTCGTAACCTGAGAGCTTACTGTCAGCATGCTTACGCGGCATTCCAAGCTCCCGGAAACTGGCAGTGAGCCAACTTGCGATTGAGGAGAGTAATGACCTGAGAGAATGATTTTAATCAAGGATTAAAATTATTCTGAACGATTGCCCAAAAAATTAATTTTTTTTTATAGTCTGGGATCCTCTTTTCATCTGCAAAGTTACAAAAAAATCGACGTCGGACACCAACCTAACCCCCCTTGTATGAGATCTTATCGCTAAGGTACAGGACATCAGAATTAATCTACACATCTCAGAAGATCGAGAAATGAAGATTAAACAAGAGGTTAATTTGGCATGGAAAAATGACGGCAATGAACATCAGTTAGAGGAAGCCGCGTCACATGAACAAGCAGCGGCAATTGATATTCTTCCTCAACCTGGTGATGATCCAGAACCACCACATCCTCCGGATGTAGATGGCCTAATACAACCAGAGCCAGAAGCATAGGTTCAAAAACTAAGAAGGCGATTAAAATGGACATATCATATGAACAGAGATGTAATGCGCTTTTATTTTTTGGCAAAGAAAAGCGGTAAAGTGTAAGAAGAGAACATTATAGACTCTTCTTACTTAAGTACCCAGAACTAGCCAAAAGAATGAATGAGCAGAATCTAGCGGATCAATATCGCTCAATATCTGTAAACAGATTACTTTCGGCTGTTGAGATAGCTGCCATCGACATGGAGGTGGAACAGCAGCTTCCTACTGATGAACTTCCCGTAGAAGATGTGGACAACGAAGATCTGATTGAAGCTGAAGGCATAGGTGCTAGGGATAATAAAAATCAAGTAACGGGTCCACTAGAATCACATCTGGAACTCAACTGGAAGACATGACTAACTATTGGTCGGGTGTTTGTGGAAAAATGAACAAAAGCAATTTAAACACTGCGTGTTTCCAACTAGAAAAGACAAGAGCTAGCAATAACCCTGAAATGGAGCTGACTAATATCACAGCTTTAGATCTTTCAGCGGTTTTGAAAAGAGCAAGTAACTGGAAAGCTCCAGGTCCAGACATGGTGCACAACATCTGGTACAAGTACCTGACTATAGTGCATCCTGCGTTGACAAGGTGTTTTCAGGAGATCATCGAACACCCAGATCTGATGCCAGGCTTTATGCTCCAGGGTACTATGTATATGTTGCCTAAAAAACCAGACGCTCAAAATACATATGCTTTTCGACCGATAGCCTGTCTTCCAACAATATATAAATGTCACACAGCTATCATAGCAGACAAGGTATATTCTCACTGCGACGAGAATGACATCCTTACAGAAGAACAAAAAGTATGCTGTAAAAACTTGCGAGGCAGTAAAGACCTAGTCACCATAGACGCTGTTGCCATGACGCAAGCTCGTAAACATAAAAGAAACTTGCACATGACATTCATTGACTACGAGCAAGCGTTTCCTTCCATACCACATCACTATTTGCTTGAAGTCTTAAGAATATAAAAAATTTGCCCACGCATTTGCCCAATCGAGGATAACTAGATCAATACGCATTACGACGAGTATATTTCAAGGAGACTCCTTCAGTGCATTATGGTTCTGCTTAGCGTTGAACCCACTGAGCGAAACACTAAATAACATGTCTCATGGGTTCCGAATACATGATAACAAGGATGGTCTTCAAGTGACCCATCTTCTATACAGGGATGATCTGAAGCTAAACGCTAGGTCGGACCAGAAACTGCAGCAAGTGATCGATGTCACAGAGCAGTTTTTCAGTGATATCCACATGTAGTTCGGACTAGATAAATGCAGAACAGTGCATTTAACTAGAGGAAAATTAGGGACCGCAGAGCTAGAGAACGATCTGGCGAATGACATCGAGGCAATGGCTTAGGTGGAATCATATAAATACGTGGGTTTTTTCGAATCTAATGGTATTCAGAATAGGATAGTTAAGAACAGCCTAACGACTGCCTTTACTAGAAGACTCAGATCAGGGCAATCAACACCTATGTCATCCCAGTACTCACGTACTCTTTTGGGCTCATCAAATGGTCGAACACCGACCTCGAACGATTACACAGAATCATCCGCGTAGAAATGATGTAGCACCGAATGCACCACAGTAATTCAGCGATTGAAAGGGTGATTCTACTATTACATAGAGGGGGTAGGGGCATTGTAGATGTCAGGAAACTGTGTGAGTCACAAGTTCTACAGTTGCGAGACTATTTTAATAGCAAGCGAGATGTTACACTTTACAACACCATCTGTAAAGCTGATCTTGACTACACGCCCTTGAATTTGTCCCCAGAGGAGGCCTTGAATACCAGGGCAGAAACCATAGAGGAATTAGAAACGCAATGGAGACAGAAAGCCATCCACGGCTAGCACATAATAAATACCAAAATCATATTCTGGTTGAAAACCTCGAACCTGTAATCATATCCCTCTTGATTACAAATTTGATTGAGTCACCACTCGAGGCTCCAGTGTCTGATAAAAGCGAATTTGTGGAGTGTTAGGTGTTCGTGTGTGTGTGTGTGCCGCGAACGTGAAAAGGAACTAGAGCTTATTATCGCTATATAATAAGCGCAAAAATTTCAAATCTCGCCCGCTTGATTTGACTGAAAATTCGAAAACAAAAGGAAAGACCATTTGTTCCTTCTTGTTTGTGATTTCCGCTCGACCACCAGAGGTAGTATAAGGAAATATCATTGGTAAGCTGTATCGTTTTAATTACACATTTGTATCCCAAAATGTATCGTTTGACGATTACACCAAATATATTTTATCTTCTTGGGGAATTTTAGACTCAAGAAAATCTTTTATTTTGGCTTCACCAAATCCCTTGTCTTGCATAATTGAGATTTTCAGGACAACAATTCTCGAACCGAGAATAGGGAAAACGACCCACATAAACAATAAAGGAGACTCGTCTCTTCAGTTTCGGGGAGCCTTCCCCCGTATCAGTGATTATAAAATAATTTAATACTAGTAACTTTTGTTACTAGCCAGCAAGATATTATTTTTGTTATTATATCTACGTGACATAGATGCGGAGCGGTAGACATAATTATTTTCAAACTATTAAAGTCAATTACAAATTCCCTCGAGTACGTTGAAATATTTCAAAATCATTAAAATTGTACATAAATTGAATGATTTTACTCATGTTTTGATTGGACTTGGATTCTGCCTTATTCCTCAGAGATTCTTGTTAATTTTTGAATGGTATTTTGGAAAGGAACTTAAATAGTGCGTGCACGGAAAAACAATCATAAAAAAAACGCGCGAAAAGGACCGGTTCACTGGGAAAATAACGTTTTATTTTCTGTCATTTGAGAGACGCGTATACTTTTTACGTTGCGTTGTGTTAGACTGGCATCATCATTGTAATGCAACATGTGCGCCTGTTGGAGAAATGTACAAAAAATGGTTCTAAACACTTTAAAAATGTTCGAAATCTTCTCAAACTACAGCTATAATTCAAACAATTAAATATCGAATATCATTTCAAATAAATTGCAATTAAATTTAAGGGACGGTTAAATAAATAATACATACTTAATTGCCGGAACATACAAGTTTCTATTCAAAAGTTACTCCCTGTACTCCTCCGTCTTTTAAATTCCTTACTGGAATTAATTGCTGTTGCCTTTGACGACATCCTTCTTGGTCCTGAAAATAAAATGATTTATATTTTGATATTTTTCTGTATCTTGAAGAGTACTTGCATTAACATTTTAATAACATTCGAAAGACGGTTGAATAGTACCTACCCTAATATATTAACGTAACATACTTTTGATTCAAGTTGCTCTCGTTATTTAAATTTCTTCCTGAATTGAATTGCAGTTGAGTTTTATTACATCCCTTTCGATCCTGCAAACAAAATCATTTATTGTGTAATACTTTTTATCATAATTAGTAATTACTTAAAGCTAAACTCCATCAACCTATACGCTTAGATATACTTAGTGCTTACCTCTATAAAAACTAAAGTAATTTTCCGTTTAAAGCCCAAAACATTCCAACAACATATCAGTCATAGATGGTGACGTAAGTACCTGTTACCAATTGCAGACATGTTGTTTTCAAAAGCACTTTTATGGGTGAGACTACGACACACCAATTCTGAAAATTTAATAGAACTAGAAACAGATTTCGAAAAACCAAAACTTTGACTGAATTTTGCTCCAAAAATTCAGTATTTTTCCCCCTTTAACAAATTTTTTGAAGACAAATGGTTGTCATATTAAAGCCCAAAATGTGAAACTCAAAAAACATAAAAGAACCAAAAATAATTTTATTTGGAAAAATTAAAACTTCAGCTGAATTATTCTCCACAAATACAGTATTTTTCCCCTTTAAAAAAATTTGGTAAGAGCAATAGTTGTCATATTAAAGCCCAAAATGTCAAACTCAATAAAAATACAAGACCCAAAAATATTGAAATTTCTTTTACTACACACATAATTAAAAAATAAGGGTAACAACCACCGCAGGGTACCACTAGGAGCAACTGCCATATAAAAATTACACCGGCTGCCAGTAGGACCGCGGTAAATCCCACTCATGGCCACGTCTCACAACCGTGAGATGGGTCGTCACAGGACACGACGAAATTACAACGACAGGCCGGCGAAAGCTGTCTTGGCATCGTAATGTTTGACAATCATTTCTTCTTGACCAGCAATTGTCAGTAGAGTCCTAAATGTAGTTTGCCGAACAACAGGTGCGAAAACCTCATCATACTCAGTTCCCTATTTTTCGGAAAACCCGCGAGCGACAAGTCTTGCTTTATACCTGTCCACACCTCCATCAGTATTACGTTTGAGTTTGAAAACCCATTTGCAGGTAATAGTGTTTTTATTCTTTGGCGCCGGGACAATTTTCCAGGTATCGTTGCTCAGTAAGGAAGATATTTCTTCGTCCATAGCCTTTCTCCAGTGTTCCTTATCAGCACCGATTAGAGCTTGTTTTCTGCTTCTAGGTTGCCCTTCTGTAATAGAAGCTACTTTTAAGGTTGCCATATATCTATCTGGTGGCACACCTTTATTTGATCTTTCAGAGCGTCGATATTCCAATTGTTCCACCTGATTTTGTAGATTCTGCTGCTCTTCATCCTGCTGCTCCTCATCCTGTTGGTCCTGATCCTCACTTCCGGAATTGGATTCTGCATCTTCATATTCAAGATTAGAATCTGGAATTGATTCTTCGTCACAAGACTTAACTTCAGTTTCAAGGAATATTACAGCTCGACTGATCTGAATTTTATTTGTATCTTTGTCGAGCAATCGAAATGCTTTCGACTCTTCTGAATAGCCCACAAAAATGACCTTTTTTGCTTTTTCATCAAGCTTTTTTCTTTTAGCATCTGGAACGTGCACAAACGCTTCGCAACCGAATATGTGTAAATGTTTTATATTGGACAATCTTGAATACCACAACTCAAATGGAGTCTTGTTTATTGGTTTTGAAGGCAGTCTATTCTGTAAATAATTTGCTGTATTTACTGCTTCTCCCCAATATTTCTTTTCTTTTGCATCAATTATCATGCATCTCGTCATTTCCATAAGATATCTATTTTTTCTTTCTGCGACCCCATTCTGCTGTGGAGAATGCGCTACTGTGTATTGGATCATGATGCCTTCTTTCTTCAGATAAGCCGGTTGACCTTTATTAACGTACTCCCCTCCTCAATCCGACCGTATGCATTTGGGTTTCTTTTGAAATTGTGTTTTAGTCATCTCGACGAAGTCCTTGATAATTTCAGGTACTTTCCATTTATTTTTTACAAGATACACATGTTTGTACCTGTTATAATCATCAATTATTGTAAGAACGTACCTTTTTCCACCTGGTGTGACTGTTTTCATTGGCCCGCATAAATCTGTGTGCAGGAGATCCAGAGTCGACTGTGTTTTACTTTTTGACTCTTTAGGAAAAGATTTCCGTATCATTTTTCCTTTTACACAGCTTTCGCAAATTTCTCGTTTTCCGCAATCCGTTAGCTTCATGCCAGTAGCTAGTCCTTTTTCAACCAGATCTTTAATTGCTTCCGGGTCTCGATGCCCGAACCGCTCATGCCAAGAGTGTTGACAGTTGTCACTGTGGGCACTGTTATCTTCACGCGCACTGCTCTTTGCCGCACACTTCCACAAGTTCCTCTTCATCAGCAAGTAGAACGTGTCCTTTTGGTGTAGGGTCAAACTGTGTAAAAAATTCCCTTTTATGCGTCATGTGGCTAGTCGCTCCTGAATCCACAATCCAAGCATCTTGTTTACCCTTGAACTTCTTTCTTCCGAAGCAGGCTTCCTCGTAAATTTCTTTCAAGACTCTATTTTCCCTAAATGCCTTAGCTGAAAAACATGCATCCTCTGAAGTTTTAGTTTTGCTTTCTGATGCTACTTTATTCGCTTTTTCCTTTCCTTGTTTAGCATTCCAGTTCTGGTACTTCAAGCAGTCCTTTTTGAAGTGACCATTCTTTTTACAGAAAAAGCAAGTATTTTCTTTATTTATGTCGTTCCTTTTCGCAGATGCCTTCCTTACCGATTCGTTGCTTTCTTCTACTTTTCCGGTCAATTTTCTCCTCTTGTATTTATCGATTAGTTTTCCCTTAACGAATTCCAGAGTAAGATCCTGTTCTGACCTGCTTTCCAAGCCTGTAATCAATGCACCATGTGAATCCGGTAAACTGCTGAGTAACATTGCCGCTTCTAAATTGTCCTTTAATTCCTCTCCAAGTCCAGTCAACTTATTTACAAGGTCCAGCATTTCAGTGATATGATCCTCCATGCTACCACCTTCGGACAACGTCAATCTGCATATACGCTTAAGCAGAAATATTTTACTTGATAACGTTGCCTTTTGATGATAACTCTGCAATGCATCCCAAGCTTCATAATATAAATAGTCGTTCAGAATCATTTCGTGTAACCCGTCAAAAATTTCAGGACTACAAGGGTTAGGGCTCCCAGCCCGGAAGTAGAATCAATAAACGAACACCACAAAAATAAAAATGCGCTAATCCCATCTGGAATAGTGTATTACTTTGGCAGCTCCGGCGATGAGTAAAATAATCTCACTTCTCGTTCGCAACAAACTTGGTGGCAGCGGTAGGATTTATTTTGATCCCTTCTACCTCTAGGACATTTTTCTTGGAATTATTTGAAATAACTCTGTGCTTTGAAAAACGAAACGTGTCAATCTATTTGAAATACAGCCTAAGGGCCAGCACTTGAATGTTTTCAAATGATTTATTTGATTTTGGAATAAAGCGGAAAGCTTGGGTTAGCATAAATAATAATTAAAAGAAGCTCTTCTGATTTTATTTCTGAAATAAAATTATAAAATATTTCCTCGACTATTATTACCATTCAACATCAATTCAATCAATTTGAAATACAGGGAGCCTAGACAAGCCTAACGGCCAGTCGAAACCTCCCCAAAGGTTCAAGCTGCAAGCCTAAGGGTCAGCACTTGAATGTTTTGAAATGATTTATTTGGTTTTGGAATAAAGCGGAAAGCTTAGGTTGGGATAAATAATAATTGAAAGAAGCTCTTCTAATTTTATTTCTGAAATAAAATTAGAAAATATTTCCTCGACTATTATTACGATTCAACATCTATTCAATCAATTTGAAATACAGGGAGTCTAGACAAGCCTAACGGCCATTCGAAACCTCCCCAAAGGTTCAAGCTGCAAGCCTAAGGGCCAACACGTGAATGTTTTCAAATGATTTATTTGATTTTGGAATAAAGCGGAAAGCTTAGGTTAGGATAAATAATAACTGAAAGAAGCTCTTCTGATTTTATTTCTAAAATAAAATTAGAAAATATTTCCTCGATTATTATTACCATTCAACATCAATTCAATCAACTTGAAATACAGGGAGTCTAGACAAGCCTAACGGCCAGTCGAAACCTCCCCTAAGATTTAGGTTGCAAGCCTAAGGGCCAGCTCCTGAATGATTTGCGGTTAATGATTTCAGCTTAAGAATTAAAGAGAGGAGTTAGTCTAGTTCTACTATTCATCCAAGAGCGTCCTGATTTTATGCATATTGCATAAAATTGGAACCACCCCAGTATGAATAGCATGCAAAATGTCTAATTTAAACGTGAAAAGGAAATATAATATCAAAGAGGAAATCTGGAGGGAAATTGCTCAAAGAGAAATAGACGATTATTCTGAATCTCTCTCAGAATTAGAAGAGAAATGAAACGAGAATCGTCGATTTTGCTAAGAATTAGAAGAGTTAGTACGATCGAATTCGTGGGACTCCTTTTGATTCCTGGAAAGAATACGAGAGGTAAAGAGGTATCGAGAGATTGCGGCGTTGCAACGAAATGACCTTACGTCGTTTTCCTCATTTGCTTAACGAGTAGAAATGCAAAGGTTGTGTAACTACACTAGGAAACCACATGACTGACCCAGCGATGGTTATAGATATTCTACATGCCAGAGTCATACCAAGAGTTTTGCAAATACGCGCCTTGATGTCATGCTATTCGATTATGTTCACTGTTTTTCTATTTCATGTGCCTGAATTTTACATAGTGTGCCTTCGCCACCCCCATGCTGATTCAGTTACTTACACTTGGTAGGAGGTAAGACCCGGTGAATCACTAAACAAAAAAAAACAACAAAAACAAAAAAAAAAATAATAATAATAATATCAGAGCGCATTATGAATATACTAACTGCCGAGCGTGCAAGCAAGAGCCAGAAACACTTGGACATGTTCTGAGTGGATGCTCAAAGTATGTACTTTCCATATCCCGACCTTTGACGGCAAAAATCCCCCCCAGAAAGACTTTATCCAAGATGTAGCAAACGGTTCGGTTTACATGGATGAAACCTTCGAACCTTCCTTTGTGAAGGTAGTCCTTAGTAAATTAAAGGGACTCGCCAGGGAAAGCGTGAGGGATAAAACCTCTAACAAAATACAAGACCTGATTACTCATCTAAAGAAACGGTTTGCCCCCACAAAGAAGTATCAATGGTACTTTGAATCCATAGTGAACTTGCGAATGAAACAAACAGAGAGCGTGAGTGACTATTACGACCGTACCTTGGGGCTACTTAGTGGGGCAAAGCACTCCTTAGACGAGAAATACACGTCACCAGACGATAACACGAAGATGATGATGAAACCTAGTGGGAGGGTAGATATGGAGCAGAAGCCCTCATAGCTAAACCGAACTTCCACAGACGAGCAATTTTCAGTGAAAATCTTATGGCAATAGATTTAAGAAAGACAAAAGTTTTGTTTAATAATCTAATCTATGTGGTTCTGACAGTGCTGGATGTGTCTAAAATCCTAATTTATGATTTTCATTACCGATACATGCGCAAAAAATATCGTAACAACTGTAAACAATGTTTTCGGAATGCCGCAAAGAAACATGAAAGTTTGAGGTTTGATGAAAGACGAATGTAATGGTGGAATAATTACGGAATTTGTTGGTTTACTGGACATAGAATGCTTGCGAAATTTGAGTATCCAATCCAGAACGCAATATGTGATCAGGTCAAGACTACACGTCAAAACGATTGAACAAAAAAAATTGCACTGAGTCCTTATGACGATAAGCGATACTTACTCCCAAACAGTATAGATACCCTCGCATGGGGGCATGTTAGAATCAATGCAATGGATGTCGATGATGTTTTAAATGATAGTAACGAAGAATTGCTAGATCTTCTTGTAAAAGATTAGGTTTAAGTTTGTGAATAATTGTAAATGGTAAGTACAAGGGTCATATTGAATAAAAAGAGAATAACTATGTATATGAATTGCTTTTCCATTTATCAAAAACCATACATCCAGTTAGTACAAGCATGTACTATACATCTAGTTAGTACAAGCATCTACCATACACCTAGTTATTACAAGCGTATAAATAGTATTATGAATCTTATAATTTAGTTTAACGTTCAATCATCATTGATTCATCTTTGGTTCAACATTGATTCATCGTTGATTCAACATAATTTTTTGTTGATTCAACATTGATTCAACATTGCATAGAGTTGATTCATCATTACCCAGTGTTGAATACATATCTGATTTATCTATCCAGCTGTTATGAGAACTATCGAAACCTAACCACTTTACAAATACTTGGTTGACACGTTTCTTGATCGCCTTTTCTACAAGGTATATGTCTGCATGTTTTACTTTAAGAAGTTCTTGTTCATAGAATCCACCAGCGATGGGTTTATTCTGATAGTCTTTGAGCTTGTACGTCACTGGATTTGACAACATAACCCGATCGACAGTGAATATCTCTGTTGTCCAATTAGGAGTGTATCCTTTCTCAAAAACATGCTTGTGCTTGCTGATTCGAACTTTGTCACCAACTTTGAACTTTGGCCTTCTCCTCGGTATATTTCGTAGATTTTTAAAGCGCTGAATCAGCTCCTCCTCATCCTTGGTAGTGACATCTTTTGGCTTCATACCGATTGATCGATGTTTGGTATTGTTGTACTTGGAGATGAGAGTAGGCAGAATGTCTATCCACTTATAGTTGCCTCTCAAGCTAAATTGTGGCCACATCTTACTCTTGAGTGTGCGATTAAATCTTTCACAGATTGACGCCTTCAGATTGCTATGCGTTGAGTAGAGATTGATGTATCGTTGCATAAGATTTTAAAAATGTGAATAATAACATTCTTAACCTTCATCGGTGTGCAAGTTTTTTGGCACACGACCCAGCACGAGCATAGATTGAATTGCTGAAGTGACATCTGGTCCACTCTTGCTTTTAACAGTAACTGCCCAGGCATACTTGGTGAAAATATCTATAATGGTGAGTAAATACTTGTAGCCATTATTCTCACTGACATAGGGTAGCATTTCAACCAAATCTGCTTGCCACGTCTCGTTTATATCCCGCATTTGCAGGCAACGACGTGGATAATTCTATCTAGCAGGTTTATGCAGTTCTGTGACTGGTGTCAATTTCTCGTTTTCCATTCTCGATTGCGTTTAATCGAGCTTCGAACTGAGCAATGAGTTCAGTGTTATGGATTAACAAATCTTTTTGGGTCTCAATCTGCAGGTTTTTCAGTTTCTCATGGATTGTTTCTTCGAGTATACGTATCATCAAATTATTATTGTCAATCTCTGTTCGCATTGATGACGTGACTTCATACACTGTACGTATCTCGTTTTGTACAATGCGCTGTACAACTCGCAAAACGACTGCGCCGCATTATTCTTTAAACCTCACCAGCGTTACAAATTCTCTGGCCATCTACGTCGTAATGGCCGTCGGAGGTGATCTTGAATCCAACACCAGGAGGCCCAAGGCTTGCTGCAGCGATTCGATCCAGGTGACGTCCAAACACGTCGATACTCATCATGCTACTAACGATAGCGTTATGAGTACACTCCTAATATATGATTTTTTTCCTCAGAAAATTTACTATCGAAATTTTCAATGTTATTGTTGTTATTGAAGTCGATAGTGCATTTGACATTGTTAGGAAAAAAATTTTTCTTCAGAAAATGTTTCCTCAGAAAATTTACCATCGAAATTTTCAATGTTATTGTTGTTATTGAAGTCGATAGTGCACTTGACATTGTTGGCAAAAAAATTATTTTTCAGAAAATTTTTCCTCAGAAAATTTACAATTGAAATTTTCAATGTTACTATTGTTATTGAAGTCGATAGTGCACTTGACATTGTGAAGAAAAATTTTTTTTTCAGAAAATTTTGCCTCAGAAAATTTACTCTCGAAATTTTTAAAGTTATTGTTGTTATTGAAGCCGATAGTGCTTTTGACATTTTTGGGATGAAATTTTTTCTTTAGATAACTTTTCCTCAGAAAATTCACTCTCGAAGTTCTTGATGTTATTGTTGTTACTGAAGCCGATAGTGCTTTTGACATTTTTGGGAAAAAAATTTTTCTCCAGAAAATTTTTCCGCAGAAAATTTATCATCGAAATTTTTATGTTATTGTTGTTATTGAAGTCGATAGTGCATTTAACATTGTTGGGGAAAAATTTGTTCTTCAGAAAATTTTTCTTCAGAAAATTTACTATCGAAATTTTCAATGTTATTGTTGTTATTGAGGTCGATAGTGCATTTGACATTGTTAAGAAAAAATTTTTTTCACAGAAAATTTACTATCGAAATTTTCAATGTTATTGTTGTTACTGAAGTCGATAGTGCATTTTACATTGTTGGGAAAAAAATTATTTTTCAGAAAATTTTTCCTCAGAATATTTACTATCGAGATGTTCATTCGACATTGTTGGGGAAAAAAATTATTTTTCAGAAAATTTTTCCTCAGAATATTTACTATCGAGATGTTCAATGTCATTGTTGTTATTGAAGTCGATAGTGCATTTGACATTGTTAGGGAAAAAATTTTTCTTCAGAACATTTTTCCTCAGAAAATTTACTATAAAAATTTTCAATGTTATTGTTGTTATTGTAGTCGATAGTGCATGTGACATTGTCAAGAAAAAGAATTTTCATCGGAAAATTCTACTTCAGAAAATTTACTATCGAAATTTTCAATGTTATTGCTGTTATTGGAGCCGATAGCGCTTTTGTCATTTTTTGGGAAAAAGTGTTTCTTCAGAAAATTTTTCCTCAGAAAATTTACTATCGAAATTTTCAATGTTATTGTTGTTATTGAAGTTGATAGTGCATTTGACATTGTTGGGAAAAAAAATTTTTTTCAGAAAATTTTTCTCCAGAAAATTTACTATCGAAATTTTCAATGGTAATGTTGTTATTGAAGTCGATAGTGCATTTGCCATTGTTGGGAAAAAAAATTTTTTTCAGAAAATTTTTCCTTAGAAAATTTACAATCGAAATTTTCAATGTTATTGTTGTTATTGAAGTCGATAGTGCATTGGACATTGTTGGGAAAAACTTTTTTTTTCAGCAAAGTTACTATGGAAATTTTTAATGTTATTGTTGTTATTGAAGTCGATAGTGCATTTGACATTATTGGGAACAAATTCTTTTTTCAGAAAATTTTTCTTCAGAAAATTTACTATCGAAATTTTCAATGTTATTGTTGTTACTGAAGTCGATAGTGTATTTGAAATTGTTGGGAAAAATTTTTCCCTAGAAAATTTACTATCGAAATTTTCAATGTTATTGTTGTTATTGAAGTCGATGGTGCATTTGACATTGCTGGGAAAAATTTTTTTTTTAGAAAATTTTTCCTCAGAAAATTTACTATCGAAATTTTCAATGTTATTGCCGTTATTGAAGTCGATAGTGCCTTTGACATTATTGGGGAAAAATTTTTTTCCCAGAAAATTTCTCCTCAGAAAATTTACTATCGAAATGTTCAATGTTATTGTTGTTATTGAAGTCGATAGTGCATTTGACATTATTGGAAAAAACAATATTTTTTCAGAAAATTTTTCGTCAGAAAATGTACTATCGAAATTTTCAATGTTATTGTTGTTATTGAAGTCGATAGTGCATTTGACATTATTGGGAACAAATTTTTTTTTCAGAAAATTTTTCCTCAGAAAATTCACTATCGAAATTTTCAATGTTATTCCTGTTATTGAAGTCGATAGTGCCTTTGACATTATTGGGGAAAAATTTTTTCTTCATAAAATTTTTCCTCAGAAAATTTACTATCGAAATTTTCAATGTTATTGTTGTTATTGAAGTCGATAGTGCATTTGATTATTAGCTTCTATGTTCTAACCTTCAATTTAAAAAAATTGCCTTGGGCATCATTGGCATTAGTCTCTTTACTCTACTAATAGGCATCAAGGTCGGAGTACAATTTATCGTATTACCTTTATTTTGTTTCAAATGCGTACGCATATATTTTATTCATAAGATATTGACATATGTTTGTACGAATCCTAATCGCTAACAATTTTGCATTCTCTTATGATATTTTCATTCGATTCCATGAAGATACATTTAATTTTATTTTTCAATTCGAGTTTTAAAATTGTCCAGCATTGTTGAAAAGAAAGTTGACCTTAACACTAATACAATGCAATGTATCGATTTTATATATAAACAGTTGAACCTTGAGGTTGGAGTCAATTCATCTATTCTAAGCTAGAAAGCATTCGACATTTTAGAATATGACTTGCAGAATACAATATAAATCACCTACGAAAAGAACTATTTTGCCAGAACAACGTACATTTCAACTGTTGTAAAATTGCTTTTACCTTTAGTAACATTTTTTGATGATCTATTACAAAGAAATAAATTATAAAGATAATAGATGAGGCAAATAAAAGAGTAGAACCAATGTTCTTCAAAACAATTTTAGGAAAAATATACATCTGTTAGCTTCACAAGAGATGCTCTTATTCAAATTGCTATTTGTTTTATGAAGTAAATAAACGATGTTTCTCTCAAAGTTAGTTCATATAAAGTGATTTAAAGCCTCATATTACAGTTGAAACTAATACTGAAGAATAGTTATCCAGATGTTATAAATGTTACAGATAGAATAGCTGTTCTTGAAGTTTGATTCCCTCACCTTGATAATGATTAGAAGAAAAAAGAAAGATCCCTTTCGCACCTGTCTAAATTTGATCTGGATATTATTTCTTTATTACTGATAGCAGATCTCTCCCCAAGTTGCAATAACCCCTTACCGCACTACGACACCCTCTAATTGCTAGGCATTGCTAGGTCCATGGTACCAAATAGGTCAAACATTGATCTTTAGTGAATTCCTAATATTTTTAGGTTAATTGGTACAAGCAGTTGCAGCCTTCTAAACAAAATTTCTCCAATGAATATGACAATCGATAAAAGATATCCATGAATCGCGATGAAAAGAAGACGTTGGCGAAGATGCCTTACGTTTCCAATGGTTGCATATTCTACGTCCGGTTGATTTTTCAAGATATGACCAGTGTAGAAGAGATCACGGGAATAATGGCCAGTCCATTTCTGTCGCAATCCTGATTCAATCATTTGGATAATTACCTGGTCCAAGCGATCCACGTAGGGTGAACCTTTTTCTAAAACCATCACTGTTCTGGAACTCCAGAATGGCTGCTTCATAATCTTCACAAGTGGATGACCAGAATCATCTCTCAACGATTCCGCCATTGCTACCGCCTTTGATCCAGGCAATATGCAAGAAACATTTTTGTATTTGTTTATAAATCTTTTGCAGAATTTTTTCACGTCTTCATTTTGTAAAGTCTTTTTCCCAAGATTCGACAAAGCACCTTCAGCATGATCGAACGTCATATTAAATATATTTGGATTGATTATTAGTTTTAAACCAGAATTATCCAGATCTTCAATGGTGTCGAATTTCCTTTGGGTCATGATCTGTAAATTTGTAGATGTAAGTCCTCCAAAGAAAGTAGACGCGTATAAGAAAGACAAAGTGATCACTGAGACGAAGAAAATTCTTGCTGCAGAATCTGGGGGTTCTCGAGGAGCAGGCATTCCCAATAAAACTAGCAAGATGTTGAAAATGTCCCAGTGGTGGGCATCAAATTTTATCAGATGTACTGACACGTAGATCACTACTAAAATTATTAAAAGTACTAGTAGAGTGGAATAAGATGCACTTTGAGATACTGTTTCTACCGTACCTGGGAAAATTGGCACCACTGCATAAATATACTCCCAATCTAACATTCTTGTTTGTTCTAAAAATATGCTTTCCGATGAATGGACTGTTACAACGGTACTGACGAAGACACTTATTTCATTGTTCAGGCATTTACCGAGCATACCGCTCGCAGATTTGTTTTTTGCATTCACGAAACCTATTTTTGCATCCGCAGATGAAACTACAGATGCAGAAAATTTCAGCACTTTGGACAAAGCCTGGAATGTTAAAACATCTGCCCCACCATAATCAACTAGAAGTCCTTTGCTATTATACTTAGTTCTGCTGTAAGGAGGATAATTAACAATGCCTCCTGTTAAATTGTAGCCTCTCATCATCGAAGTTTAAATTTTCAGAGAATTCCTACAGACGATGCATTTAGCAACCTGTTGCTTGACCAGGTACACCGGGGTCATCGCAACTACATCAGAAGTTGATATATCTATCATCGAAGATTAAATTTCGAAAGAAATCCGGTGGACGCTGCATTTAGCAACCTGTTGCATGACCATGTACACCGCCGTCATCGCAACTACATCGGAAGTTGATGTTTCTATCATCCAAGTTTAAATTTTGAACGAACTTCTGTGGACGATGCATTTAGCAACCTGGTGCATGACCAGGTACACGGGGTCATCGCAACTACATCTGAAGTTGGTATGTCTATCATCGAAGTTTAAATTTCGTAAGAAATCCTGTGGACGATGCATTTAGCAACCTGGTGCATGACCATGTACACCGTGGTTATCGCAACTACATCTGAAGTTGATGTTTCTATCATCGAAGTTTGAATTTCGAAAGAATTCCTGTAGACAATGCACTTAGCAAACTGGTGCATGACCAGGTACACGAGGATCATCGCAACTACATCTGAAGTTGATATTTCTATCATCGAAGTTTAAATTTTCAGAGAATTCCTGTAGACGATGCATTTAGCAAATTGATGCATGACCATGTACACTGTGGTCATCGCTACTGCATCTGAAGTTGATATTTCTTTCATCGAAGTTTAAATGTTGTGAAAATTCCAGTGGACGATGCATTTAGCAGCCTGGTGCATGACCTTGCACACCGTGGTTATCGCAACTACATCTGAAGTTGATATTTCTATCATCGAAGTTTAAATTTTGATAGAATTCCTGTAGTCGATGCATTTAGCAACCTGGCGCATGACCAGGCACACCGTCGTGATCGCAACTACATCTGAAGTTGATGTTTCTATCATCGAAGTTTAAATTTTGAAAGAATTCCTGTAGACAATGCACTTAGCAACCTGGTGCATGACCAGGTACACGAGGATCGTCGCAACTACATCTGAAGTTGATATTTCTATCATCGAAGTTTAAATTTTGATAGAATTCCTGTAGACGATGCATTTAGCAACCTGGCGCATCACCATGTACATCGTGGTCATCGCAACTACATCTGAAGTTGATATTTCTATCATCAAAGTTTAAATTTTGAGAGAATTCCAGTAGATCAAACATTAAGCAACCTGGTGCATGACCAGGTACACCGTGGTCATCGCAACTACATCTGAAGTTGATATTTCCATCATCGAAGTTTAAATTTTCAGAGAATTCCTACAGACGATGCATTTAGCAACCTGTTGCTTGACCAGGTACACCGGGGGCATCGCAACTACATCAGAAGTTGATATTTCTATCATCGAAGTTTAAATTTCGAAAGAAATCCTGTGGACGGTGCATTTAGCAACCTGTTGCATGACCATGTACACCGCCGTCATCCCAGCTACATCTGAAGTTGATATTTCTACAATCGAAGTTTAAATTTTGAGAGAATTCCTGTAGACGATGCTTTTAGCAACATTGTAAATGACCAGGTATACCGGGGTCATCGCAAGTACGTCTGAAGTTGATATTTCTATCATCAAAGTTTAATTTTGGAAAAAATTACTGTGGACGATGCATTTAGCAGGCTGGTGCATGACCATGTACACCGTGGTCATGGCAACTACATCTGAGGTTGATATTTTAATCATCGAAGTATAATTTTGAGAGAATTCCTATAGACGATGTATTTAGAAACCTAGTGCATGATCGGGTACTCGGGGGTCATCGAAACTGCATCTGAAGTTGATATTTCTTTCATCCAAATTTAAATTTTGAGAGAATTCCTGTGGACGATGCATTTAGCAACCTGGTGCATGACCAGGTACAACGGGGTCATTCCAGCTACATCTGAAGTTGACATTTCCATCATAAAAGTTTAAATTTTGAAAGAATTCCTGTAGACGATGCATTTAGCAACCTGTTACAAGACCAGGTACACCTTGCTCATGGCAACAACATCTGATATTGATATTTATATAATCGAAGTCTCACTTTTGAGAGAATTCCTGTAGACAATGCATTTAGCAACCTGTTGCATGACCATGCACACGGTCGTCAACGGAAATACATCTCAAGTTGATATTTCTTTCATCGAAATTTAAATTTCGAGAGAATTCTTGCGGACGATGCATTTAGCAACCTCGTGCATGACCATGTACACTGTGGTCATCGCTACTACATCTGAAGTAGATATTTCTGTCATCGAAGTTTAAATGCTGAGAGAATTCCTGTGGACGAACCCTACTTCTCCGAGGAAGATGTGATTTAAACACCTAGACTACTATATTTAACCATTGAAACAGTAAGACGTTTGAAAATCCCATTCCGATATCTCACGCTTCAGTTTTTAACCCTACATTCCCGAGGAAGCTGTGATTTAAACACCTAGACTACTAGATTTAACCATTGAAAAAGTAAGACCTTTGAAACCCCTATTCCGATATCTCACGTTTCAGTTCTTAACCCTACTTCCCCCAGGAAGATGTGATTTAAACGCCTAGAACACTAGATTTAACCACTGAAACATTATGACCTGTGAAAAACCCATTCCGATATCTCACATTTCACTTCTCAACCCTACTTCTCCCAGGAAGATGTGATGTAAACACCTAGACTACTAGATTAAAACATTGAGAAAGTAAGACCTTTGAAAACCCCATTCCGATATCTCACATCTCAGATCTTAACCCTACTTCCCGAGGAAGATGTGATGTAACCACCTAGACTACTAGATTTAAACATTGAACAAGTAAGACCTTTGAAAACCCAATTCCGATATCTCACATTTCTGTTATAAACCTGAAACACCTACAATACTTGATTTAACTATTGAAACAGTAAGACTTTTGGAAAACCCATTCCGATATTTCAAATTTCAGTTCTTGACCGCGCTTCCCCGAGGAAGACGTGATTTAAACACCTAGACTACTCAATTTAACCATTGAAACAGTAAGACCTTCGAAAACCCCACTCCGATATCCCACATTCCAGTTCTTACCCCTACTTCCCCAAGAAGGATGTAATTTAAACACCTAGACTACCAGATTCATCCATTGAAACAGTAAGACCTTCGAAAACCCCATTCCGATATCTCACATTAAAGATCTTAACCCTACTTTCCGAGGAAGATGTGATGTAAACACCTACACTACTAGATTTAAACATTGTAAAAGTAAGACCTTTCAAAACCCCATTCCGATACCTCACATTTCAGAACTTAACCCTACTTCCCCGAGAAGGATGTAATTTAAACACCGAGACTACAAGATTTACCCATTGAAACAGTAAGACCTTCGAAAACCCCATTCCGATATCTCACATTTCAGATCTTAAACCTACTTCCCGAAGAAGATGTGATGTAACACCTAGATTACTAGATTTAAACATTGAAATAGTAAGACCTTTGAAAACCCCATTCCGATATCTTAAATTTCAGTTCTTATCCGCGCTTCCCCGAGGAAGACGTGATTTAAGCACCTAGACTACTAGATTTAACCATTGAAACAGTAAGACCTTTGAAAAGCCCATTCCGGTATCTCACATTTCAGATCTTAACCCTACTTCCCGAGGAAGATGTGATGTAAACACCTAGACTACTAGATTTAAACATTGAAAAAGTAAGACCTTTCAAAACCCCATTCCGATATCTCACATTTCAGTTCTTAAACCTACTTCCCCGCAGAAGACGTGATTTAAGCACCTGGACTATTATATTTAACCATTGAGACAGTAAGACCTTTGAAAAGCCCATTCCGATATCTCACATTTCAGTTCTTAACCCTACTTCCCCGAAGAAGATTGGATTCAAACACCTAGTCTAATAGATTTAACCATTTAAGCAGTAAGACCTTTTAAAACCCCATTCCGATATCTCACATTTCAGATCTTAACCCTACGTCCCGAGGAAGATGTGATGTAAACACATAGACTACTAGATTTAACCACTGAAACTTTAAGGCCTGTGAAAAACCCATTTCGATATCTCACATTTCAGTTCCCAACCCTACTTCTCCGAGGAAGATGTGATTTAAACACCTAGACTACTATTTTTAACCATTGGAGCAGTAAGAAATTTGAAAAACCTATTCCGATATCTCACATTTCTGTTCTTACCCCTACTTCCCCGAGGAAGATGTGATTTAAACACCTAGACTACTAGATTCATTTATTGAAACAGTAAGACCTTTGAAACTCCCATTCCGATATCTCACGTTTTAGTTCTTATCCCTACTTCCCCGAGGAAGATGTGATCTAAACACCTAGACTACTAGATTTAACCTCTGAAACATTAAGACATGTGAAAAACCCATTCCGATATCTCACATTTCAGTTCTCAACCCTACTTTTTCGAGGAAGATGTGATTGAAACACCTAGTATACTATATTTAACCATTGAAACAGTAAGAAATTTGAAAAACCCATTCCGATATCTCACATTTCAGATCTTAACCCTACGTCCCGAGGAAGATGTGATGTAAACACATAGACTACTAGTCAGTTTGGTGGAAAATTAATTTTTTCAACTGAAAATTTAACTATTCCATTTTTGGTTGAAAAATGATTTCTCGACAAATTAGTTAAATTTTCAAACAAGTAGCTAAATTTTCAATAAAATAGTCGAATTTTTAATCAAAAGAGTTGAATTTTCAACAAAAAAGTACATTTTCATTCAAACTTTATAATTTTTAAACAAACAGTTGAATTTTTTACCAAAATAGTTGAATTCTCGACCAAAATGACAATTTAGAACAAAACAGTTGAATTTTAAATTAAAAAGGGGTAATTTTCAATAAAAAAAAGATGAATTTTCAACAAAATAATTACATATATAACCAAATAGTAAAATTTTTAACCAGAAGAGATGATGGTTTAACAAAAAAGTTAAATTTTTGACCAAATAGTAGAATTCTTAACCAAAAGAGATGTTGGTTTAATAAAACAGTTGAATTTTTGATAAAAAAATATGATTTTTCGACAAATTAGTTAAATTTACAAACAAGTACTTTAATTTTCAACAAAATAATTAGATTTTCAAACAAAAGAGATGAATTCTAAACCAAAAATATAATAGTAGACTTTCCAATTAAAAAGAAATAACTTTCAATAAAAAAAGATGACTTTTCTACCCAAAGATGAATTTTCAATCCAAAAGCACGAATTTTCAAGAAAACAGTTTAAATTTTCAACAAAGTAGTTGAATTTTCAATAAAATAGTATCATTTTAAATCAAAAGAGTTAAATTTTCAACAAAAAAGTTAATTTCCGAACTAATAGTTGAATTTTCAATAAAAAAATTTAATTTTCAATCAAAAAGTAGAAGTTTTGACCAGAAGAGATGATAGTTTAAGAAAACTGTTGAATTTTTAACCAAAAATATAATTTTTCCAACAAATTAGTTAATTTTCCAAACAAGTAGTTGAATTTTCAATAAAATAGTCGAATTTTTAACAAAAAAAGTTCATTTTCACCCAAACTTTATAATTTTTAACCAAACAGTTAAATTTTTTACCAAAATCGTTGAATTCTCGACCAAAAAGACAATTCGGAACAAAAGAGTTGAATTTTCAATTAAAAAGGGTTAATTTTCAATAAAAAAGGATGAATTTTCAATTAAAAAAGGATGAATTTTCAATAAAAAAGGAAGAATTTTCCATAAAAAAGGAGGAATTTTCCACAAAATAGATACATTTTTAATCAAATAGTTGAATTTCCAACCCAAAAAGACAAATTTGCAACAAAACAGTTAACGTTTCATTAAAAAGGATGAATTTCAACCAAATAATTAAATTTTTAACCAAATAGTAGAATGTTTAATCAGAAGAGATGATGGTTTAACAAAAAAGTTAAATTTTTGACCAAAAAATATGATTTCTCGACAAATTAGTTAAATTTACAAACAAGTAGTTGAATTTACAATAAAATAGTAGAATATTTAACAAAAAAGTTCATTTTCATTCAAACTTTATCATTTTTAACCAAACAATTGAATTTTTTTATCGAAATATTTGAATTCTCGACCCAAAAACAATTTTGCAACAAAAAAGTTGAATTTTTAATTAAAAAAGGATGAATTTTCAATAAAAAAGGATGAATTTTCAATAAAAAAAGAGGAATTTTCAACAAAATACATACGTTTTTAACCAAATAGTTGAATTTGCAACCCAAAAAGACAAATTTGAAACAAAACAGTTAACGTTTCATTAAAAAGGATGAATTTTCAACCAAATAATTAAATTTTTAACCAAATAGTAGAATTTTTAATTAGAAGAGATGATGGTTTAACAAAAAAGTTAAATTTTTGACAAAAAAATATGATTTCTCGACAAATTTGTTATCAAAATATTTGAATTCTCGACCCAAAAAACAATTTTGCAACAAAAAAGTTGAATTTTTAATTTAAAAAGGATAAATTTTCAACAAAATAATTAAATTTTTAACAAAAAAGATGAATTCGAAGCCAAAAATATAATAGTAGACTTTCCAAATGAAAAGAATTAACTTTCAATTGAAAAAGATGGCTTTTCTACCAAAAGATGAATTTTCGACCAAAAAATATGACTTTTTGACAAATTAGTTGAATTTTCAACCAAGTAAATACATAGTTGATTGTCATCCAAACTGTATAATTTTTAACTAAACAGTTGAACTTTTTACCAAAATAGTGGAATTCTCAACACAAAAAGACAATTTTGCAAACAAAACAGTTGAATTTTCAATTAAAAAGGGAAGAATTTTCAATAAAAAGGATAAAAAACCAATGACAATAGTTTAAAAAATTGTCAAATATCATTTGTTAAATGAAAAATAGTATCTTGAGATTCTTCAACTATATTGTTTATTCCGAAGAACGATTTACAGGTAAAACATTTGTCTACATAGGTAATGGTTGTTTAAACAATAAAAAATTAGTTAGAAAACATTTAGAAACTTGTCCCTTATCAAATAAAAATATTTCATGTTGAAAAAGTTCCAAAGAGTATCTTATTCAGCATGAATTATACATAAAACTGCTAAAAATGCACGTGTAGAGAGAAGGAGGGGAGAATATGTAGGGGAATTGAGGGTAAATGAGGGTAAATGAGAGGAGGATAGCAGATGAAGTGCGAGGGAATTAGAGTTGGGAAAGTAGGGGAAGTGAGGGAAAATAAGGGGAGAGAGCTTAGGGAAAAGGTGGAGAAAGGAGAGAAGAAGATGTAGGGGAGGTGAGGAGGGGAGGAGGTTAAGTGAGTAGGGAAAGTGAGTGGAAACAAGGGAATGAAAGTAGGGGAAATAAGAGGAAATTATGGAACTGGAAGTAAGGAAAGAGAGTGGAGGGAAATTAGGAAAAGTGAGGGAAGGAGTTACAGGTGAAATTAGGGGATAAGAAGTAGGGGGAAAAAGGGGGAGCATAGGAAGTTACAGGAAATGAGTAGAAATGATTAGAAATACTGAATAATGAGCAACATAGTTATTAATTCCAGAAAGTAGTAACTTTTTAAGATTTGCAGTTAAAAATTGTTCAAACCAATGATAATAATTTAAACAATTGCCAAATATCGTTTAAAAAATATGTTTCCTTCAAAATTCGTTAATTGTATCAATATTTCTAGAAAATAATAACTTTTTGCAATTTACAAGGAAAAAACTGTTCAAACAAATAAAAATTGTTAAAAAAATTATCAAAAATGTTAAATGAAAAATAGTATCGTCTTGTAGCCCCAGTTAGAAACCCTTATAGATTCGGTCGAATGTCCGTCCGTCATACTTTTTCCCAAAGATGAAAAGTGAGGGGAAATGATGGCAGGAGAAGTAAGGGAAGTGAGTAAAGGGAAGTAGGGAAAAGGAGGAGAGAATATGTTGGGGAATTGAGGGAAAATAAGGGAAAATTAGGGGAGGGGAAGTATATAAAGTGCGAGGAAATTTGAGTTGGTAAAGTAGGGGAAGCGAGGGAAAATAAGGGGAGGGAGCGTAGGGAAAAGGAGGAGAAAGTATGAGAGAAGATGTAGGGAAGGTGAGGGGAATAAAGAAAGGGGAAGTGAGGGGAAATGAGAGGAGATTAAATAGGGGTACCGACAGGGGATGATTTAGGGGAAGTAGGGGCGGCGGGGGAAGTGAAGCCAAATGAGAAGAGTGAAGTATGGGAAGTGAAGGGACATGAGGGTGGGGAAGTAGGGGAAGTGAGTGGAACCAAGGGAGTGAAAGTAGGGAAAATAAGAGGAAATGAAGGAACGGGAAGTAAGGGAAGAGAGGGGATGGAAATTAGGGAAAGCGAGGGAATGAGTAGTAGGTGAAGTTAGGGGTGAGGAAGTAGAGGGAAAGAGGGGGAGTAGCGGAAGTTATAGGAAATGAGTGGAAATTATTAGAAATATTGAATTATGAGCAAATAAGTTATTACTTCCAGAAAGTAGTACCTTTTCAATATTTACAGTTACAAATTGTTTAAACCAAGGATAATAGTTTAAACAATTGCCAAATATCATTTGAAAAATAAAAATCTCTCAAGATACGTTAATTGTATCATTAATTCTAGAAAATAATACCTTTTGCAATTTAAAAGGAAAAAATTGTGTAAAGAAATAAAAATTGTTAAAAAAATAAGCAAAAATGTTAAATGAAAAATAATATCGTCTCGTAGCCCCAGGCAGAAACACTTATAGTTTCGGTCGGATGTCCGTCCGTCCGTCGTACTTTTTTCCAAAGAGGAAAAGTGGGGGGAAATGATGGGAGGAGAAGTAAGGAAAGTGAGTGAAGGGAAGTAGGGAAAAGTAGGAAAAAGGAGGAGAGAATATGCATGGGAAATGAGAGGAAGTGAGGGGAGGGGAAGTAGATGAAGTGTGAGGAAATTAGAGTTGGGAAATTAGGAGAAGTGAGGGAAAATAAGGGGAGGGAGCGTAGGGAAAAGGAGGAGGAAGGAGGAAGAAGATGTAGGGAAAGTGAGGTGAATAAAGAAATGGGAAGTGAGGGGAAATGAGGGTTGATGAAATAGGGGAACGGCAGGGAGATGATGTAGGGGAAGTAGGGGAGGCGGGCGTATGTAGGCAGCGCTCGCAATAGTCCCACATTATGATGGCCGTAATCCCCCATTGCGAACCTTCATCCACGATGTGGAAGAAGAATTAGCTATGTGTACCAATGACACTGAAGAGAAACACGCGAAATTAGTGATCGCAAAGCTTTGTTGGTCAGCTCGAGATTCAGTGAAGGGTCGTACTTTTACTGTCATATAAAGTCTCGCGGATCATTTAAAAGACGCCTTTTCTGCCGCAAACCTATCCTTCACAAACTAATAGACCCAGCTTAGCCAAATACGTATGGAAAATGCCGAGTCGGTAACCGATTACGGGTTACGAGCGCAGCAACTCGTAAATAAAGCAAAGGCGAAAAATTACAAGGGCCATTGAATTCGTCACAAAATCCGCCCTGGTAAGCTTTTTGAGAGGTCTAAAAGCGGAATTCGAGCTACTTATAGGTATACGTGGTCCCGAAACACTAGATTCAGCGATTGAAGTTGCCTGCGAAGAAACTCGCGTTCTCGCGGAACGATACGGAGACAGAGGGTCGATTCCGCAGGGCCAGTTTCCTTCGTCTTTTGCGAGACCCTTTATCAATGTTCTCAACCGCGGTTATCAATTGCCCCCATCACGACAAATCAATTTCCGAGCCCTTCGCGCCAAAACCGATAGTAGCCCCATACGCTCAGCGTCCCAGCGAAATAAATCGCCCTTTCGTGACACAACGTCAATCACCACCCCCGCGACCCCATTACCAACATCCAATCTGCGCGAGACGGCAGCATACATGAAATACGCCAATCCCGAATACTGGCCAGAATATCGGAATGAGCAAGATTTTTATTCCCCATATACGGACTATCAGGGTGATTACGCACCACCGCGAGACTATTATATCCCTCACAAGTCCTGATTATTATTTATCGTGTGGAGGAAGCTTTCAAGAAGTGACTACGGGAGAGTTGCCAGTAACTCCGACATATACAATAATAAAAGTCTCCTCTTTACAGGAACAACGTCTGAATTCCAGACGTACTCAGAAATAGTCGCGAAATCTCAAAATTTCGTCGACAGCCACGGGCGTTTCTTGGTGGCTACTGGGTCTAAGTCAACTTAATAGAACTATCCTCACTGGATCCAAATACCAACATTCAGGTTTATGATAGGCTTTTAGTGACAGGGATAACGCCAGAAGGACTTGAGATTCTGGGATCGGTTGAAGTGAAGCTTTTAGGCATGGAAACAAAATTCCACATTTTTTGCGATTCATTTCTGGTTCTAGGAGATGAAATAATTGGGCTCGAGTTTTTGCGTGCTGAAAAGGCTGGAATATCATTTCACCACGATACGATAGTCTTATAAAGCGATCCAATTCGACCCATTCCATTTATTAAGGAGACGCAGCTCGAGAAAGCGACTTGAAGTAGCGTTGCCACCGTCTCACTGGATCCTTTACCGAAAAGGGAAGGGCCAACTTCTTTAATTAAGGCACGGACGCGTTAGGTTATCCCAATCGACGTCACAAACAAAACCAATGATGAGGCATATTTAGCTTTGCTTGATTCTCCAGAAGGTGCTTATATCGGCTACGCAGCAATATCTGTGCATACATGACAGTGCTTCGCGATGGCGATGAATTTAACCGAGGAAGACATAACGATGAAAGTTTCTCCTCAGGAACTAACACCGTATGACGTTTCTGACGAAGAGTCCGATTGCCCCGACGACGTTCTTCTTAACGAATGAACCCCAAATATCATGCCTGGCGAAAGATTGGCCCAGATCAAACAAAAAATAATATTTGAAAATCTCGGTACACACAAGCAATGGTGTGTGCAAAGTTACCTCAAAACATTCCCCCATCTCGTTCTGTGCAAAGGTGACCGTTTGCCCGGAACTAGTCTCACTCAACACAGAATACCCACTTTGGATGACACTCCCGTTTTTACCAAACAGTACCGCCGTCCTGCAGCGCAAAAGGCTGAGGTACGAAGGCAAATCACCAAACTTTTGGAAATCGACGTAATCCGTCCTTCAAGCTCGCCTCATACGATAGAAGATGCCTACCCCTTGCCAAGCATAAATGAAATTTTGGACCATTTCGGTGGTGTACGGTACTTTTCGGCTTCTGACTTGGCTGCCGGATTTCATCAAATTCTGGTGGACCCGATAACAAGCACAAGACAGCGTATTCTACCGAGAATGGCCATTATGAATTTAATCGAATGCCTTTCGGACTAAAGGGCGCTCCAGCAACTTTCCAAAGGTTGATGGATAATTATTTACGGAAATTCTCTGTCCTAAACTCAAAAATATTATTATCTTCTGAAATTTCCTGTCCCAAAACATTTGAGAGGGAAATCCCTGTCACTGAAACAAATTCTCAGTTTTGTTCGATTTCTCGGTCTGGCAGAGAGCCTGAAAATATGCCAAACCATTGGAAGGATGAATTTTATTCTTTTCCAATTTAGGTCAATGTTTTAGAAATTAGATACTTCGCGAGGTTAACCACTGTTCTAATCTGGTGTAGGATCCTTCGTGTAATCCCATGTAATCTTGTATAATTCCTGTAATATTGTGTAATCCAAGATAATATCGCGTAATCTCTGGTAATCTTGTAGAATCTCAAGTAATCCTTTGGAATCCCATGTAATCTGGTGTAATTCAGTTCAATCTCATATAATTTCACGTTATCTGGTGTAATCCCATGTAATATTGGGTAATTGTTTTGTATAATTATAGCTAAACATTGTTTAACTCATTATATCCCTATGA
Source organism: Andricus grossulariae (assembly GCA_011634705.1). NCBI lineage: Eukaryota > Metazoa > Arthropoda > Insecta > Hymenoptera > Cynipidae > Andricus > Andricus grossulariae. Next base: position 111,789,920 of record JAABKJ010075445.1, on the reverse strand, counting down.
AACACGAGCTTAGGTGTTTTGCGCACTATATATTCATTTCCTAAAAACAAAAATAAGTAAAAGTGCTGAAAATAAATATATCACTCACATTAGTTGATTATGATACCTTTATAAACTTTATATTACTTGTATATATTTCTCTGTTTCAAATCAAATAGTAATTCTTAACGAAAATCCCCTCTCCTGAAATCTCAATCATAATTTTTCACGAGAATTCCAGTTCCCAATAACAATTTCATATTTTCCAAAAAATTCTCTGTTCCAAATCAGAATTATATATATTTAGAACATTTTTTATCACAATTCAGAAATATAGTAACTCCCTTTTTTTTCAATTTGAAAGAGGAAAGTTTTCGTATTCTCTCAAGTTTTTATTTGTAGAAGAAAGTGTATACATTGAAACAAATTATACTTTAGAACAATAAATTTTCCAAATATGACGAATTCTGACCTAGAACCAGGATTTTCTTTTGTAAATTCCCTTCTCATAAACCAGAATTAAAATTATTTTCTTAGGCTTCCCTGACATAATATTGTTTTTTGTAATTCATTTTCCTTTTATTTCTATGTCTTTTCCGTTGTCGTTGCTTATTTGGTGGAAAAATGAACAATTTTGTTAAAACGTCATCCTGTTTGGTTAAAAATACGTAGAAAATTAACCTTTTATTGACAATTTATATTTTGGTGTTAAAAATTCACCTGAAATCTTCCTTGGTTTAGAATTCAACTATTTTTTTGAAAATTCTTCTCTTTCTGTTGAATTCAACTGGTTTTGATTAGAAATTAAAATCTCTTTTGTGTGAAATATCTAATATTACACTATTCGTTAAAAAATAATCTTTATTGATTGAAGATTGAACTTCCTGGTTGAAGGTTCAACCAATTTGTTAATAAATCATTTATTTTTCAAAAATTCATCATTTCAGGTAAAAATTCAGATATTTGTTTAAAAATTCTTTCTTTTTCAATAATTTTTTTGAACAGAAGTTTTCCTAATCCAAGAACCCTGGTTATACTGGAAAAGGATTCATGACTTAGGAGATTGTGTCTCCATATTCAAGGGGCCACACGAAAAATCACCATGGGCCATTTTCGTTCATAAGCTCGGCTCCAGCTACCTCATCGTTATTATGGTGACTTTGAGGGGCCTCGGCTTATTTTCCGGGTGACGTTAAGAAGCCTCAACTTCCTAGAGAAAACGAGGCGCTCATTCAGCACTGCCAGGATTCCTTTGCTGTTGGGTTGTGACGCAAACTTACTTAAAGCAATACAATACTATTTAAAATGTTATTCTTTTTGAAGTTCTCTCATTATTTGTTCATAACTAGAAAGTAAAAGCAAAACTAAAGATTCCAGAAAAAAACCTTTTAGCTGTACTTTATAAAAAAAAAGTTATAAACAATAATAATTTGCTTAAGTGATTATATTTGCCGAATTTAAATAGATATCAGCTCCCTCCAAGTAAAAAGTGGATAAAAGGTTGAAAATTTTACAAAAAAACCTACACTGCCTAGCATCAATATAGGGAAAGATATATATAAACAATAATAATGAGTTTGGACAATTATGTTTGTCAGATTTTTCAAATTATCATATCACTCTAACTACAAGGCGGACAAAAAGTTGACAATTTCATAAAAATTTAACTTTCTAGCATTATTCAAATTGAATATTATTAATCATGGTAATATATTATTCGAATAATTTGTTTTGTAACTTCAATTAATTATCTACCTCATGTGACCAGCTTTCGTCAATGTGGATTCCCATATAGATCCACATATGGGCCAATGCCACGTTTTCAGAAAAGGTAACATATGGCCAACTACTTCTAATCTGAATTAAACCAAAGCGTTTTACAGGGATATGATTTAAGACCCCGCGATAAATGTAAGTCAAAAAAATCTAACCGCTGCGCGGACACATTCTTATAGCGTACTGCACGCGCTGGTCACAAATTTGAGCGCGCCTAGGGCACGTACTATTGGATTTCGCGCTTTGCGCTCGATAATGTAACAAAATTTTTAATGTCATTTGTCACGATTAAAACTAAAGCCACGCAACCTATAAAAAAATGATTAATGACAAATTGGTATATCTTTTTTAACTACACAATTTTTGATGATTCACTTTTTTTGTATCTTGCATAGTTTGACCGCAAAATGGAATTTTTTATTTTTCATTATGTCTTGTGCGCTCCAAATTTGAATTTCCGATTCTTCTAGGAAATTCAAGAACCCGTTTTGATAATCTTGTAGGGCTTTTAAAAACTCTCATTTTTTCCTCTTGACTTTTTTTCGTATCGGGCATTGTTTAGCTTAAAATTTTCATTTTCTATTGATTTGTTAAATTTTGTAAATCTTATAATTTTGATAAGTTTCCTTTTATTGAAAAAAGGCAGACGGATAATTTGTTTGGATTTCTGGGTACTAAGAATAGCCGTAAGTAAAATTTTTAAATTCAGTAACATAATGTTCTCAAAAATTTTGAAAACGTTCTAACTTTTTGAATATGTATCCAGAATAGCTGGCTAACAAACTCGTCCTTCCCTTTCAGGCCTTAAAAAAGTTTGCCTCAGCCGAATCCAATCTGATAATTTTTTCGAAAGTTATCGTGCCTACAAGACACAGACATACATACATACAGATACCTTCGTAGCAATAGTTTTTTCTGACTCACGGGGTCTCAAAACGTGGAGATTTGATGAAACCCGACCAAGTCAAGTTTTATATAAAACCAATACCTTCTCATTAGGATGAGAATGTAAAAAAAAAAAATTTCTAAATTTTTGTTATTTGGGAGGTTCTGACATGACATCTTCCACGTATCTACTACTGAAAATTTCCATATCCGATATCTTATTGCCCTTGATACAGCTGTGTTCAGGGATCCATAGCAGAGTGACTCGGTTTTTCGTCGCTAACATATTGTGTGCCTCAAAGCATTCCCATACTAATAGCGACGTGGTCGTTGTTCCATTCAGAGCCAATATAGCAGCCATGCTGTCTAAGCAGATATGGATATTTTGTTGTTGTCATACTCATTTTCCTTGTAGGCGCATTGGAGTATGGCCATAATCTCAGATTGTAGAACTGCGGCGTAGGAGCCCATTTTGATTGTGAAGCCCATTCCATTCCTTCTACGATATACACCGGCTGCTGCACTCTCCTTGTTCCTGAAGCCATTTGTAAACCAGTTGTCTCCATCACTGGGCAGGTTTGCGTCACCGTTTATCCATTCCTTCTTCGTGGATAGGCTGACTCGATACTTCTTGTTGAAGAAGTAGCGAGTGGAAATTTTGTCCGTGAGCATGTTCAGGGTCGGCCTCCTCACGATGTCGATTGGGATCTTCACTGTTGTCGAGATCCTTCTGTCATTTACCAAATTTAGTCTCCAGGTCGCCTTGGCAGCCACGGACTTGATGGTGAGATGGAGGGGCTCCAAACCTATTAGTGCCCCCAGTGCAATCGTGGGTGTTAACTTCGAGGCACCAGTGATGCCCCTCAAAATCAGTCTCCTGATCTTTTCCAGTCGAGACTTCACAGTGGACAGCTCGAACCTGTTCCACCAGACCACCGTCGCATAGGTTAGCCTGGGTCGCAAGTTCGCTGTGTAGACCCACATAAGTGTCTTCGGTTTCAAGCCCCAGCCATAGAGTCGCTACTAACTTCTTGCACTTGTTTTTAGGTGCTCGTTCCATGGCAGCTTCTTATCCAGAATTACTCCTATATATTTAGCTCGTTATTTGATTTCCAGTTGTTGTCCTTCAAGTTTCAGTGTACTCGTGGTTCCCTTATTATACCTTCTGGTGAAAACAACTGCGTGTGTTACATTCGGATTGACTGATAGTCCAGTTTTATTACACTATGTATCCGCTATCATCAGTGCATACTGCATTACTCCGACGAGCACATCCTGATGAAGGACATCCCGAAGAGGACATCCCGAGTCAACGGTTCCACATAAAGTGGTATCGCCCTTAGTCGTAGTTAGATTCCTGTTGGCCAACATGTGGATTCAAGGAGTCCGACTATTCAAGGATAATCAGTTTATTGATGTATCCTTAGCCGCCAAAATTGTGGCAGAGAAGATAGAGGCTGTTTATCAGTATGATGGGTGAATCTGAACATCTTCTTTATGCTCTACTGCTAGCAGAAAAAGGACAAGAGGTCGCCCTCCAAAATCAGATTGTTGCAGCCAGGATTTCTATAGAAAAATCAAACATACTAAAAAAGAAAATTCGATCAAACCTTTTTTACAAGAAACACCGGCTGTTGAAAACTCCAAATCGATGCAAAGTTCTTAAACAATTCGACAACAGTACCAACATCTCGAATTATATTTTGGAATTCAAGGGGAATTGATAATCTAGACGATATGTACAATCATACTACTACAGATGATTTCATTTTTGTGAGTGAGACGTGGCTTACTTCTTCACCTCAAATTACGTATCCTCAACGTACCATCGACTGTCAAGTTGTCTACAGTACGGCTAACAGCTATTAAAGTGACAGCGACAAAACTTAACATGACCGTAAAACCGTCTAATGAAACTGAGTAGTTTGAAGCCATGGTTTGATACGCAATGCATAGAAAGTGAAAGAGAGCTCAAGCAGCTACTTGAGAAATGCAAAAAAAAAGTTCAATCCTGATATTGTGTCGATTTTTACGACCTGTAAAAAAGTACTGACAAGATTATTAGACTGCAAAAAGGACGATTACAAAAATATCTTATGAGATTCTCTCGCGAATGCAATCGACACTAAACAATTCTATAGAATAGGAAATAGCTATAATTTTAAACCATTGTATAAAGATGATATAGACTCAAACATATGGGCATAGTACTTGAAATCTCTCCACCCTGTCCGCGATCTAAATTCTTAGTTGATGCCAATTAATAATTTTCGAAGCCCTTATCTTGACTTACATATAACTCTTGATGAAACCATTTCAATATTGAGGTAGTGAAAAAATGGTAAGGCCCCTGGTCCATGTGGTATTAGCTATGACATTTTGAAAAATTTGGCCTGCAATCTGATCCTTTACTTGAACTCGTTATTGAATAAAATAATTAATGAAGAAAAGGTCCCAATATTCTGGTCCTGAACATTTCTTAGAATGACATACAAGAAAGACGATATCACTGATCCTGCTAACTACTGCCCTGAAGGCTCAGTTAACTGTGGTACAGAGATATTTACGCAGATTCTTTCCAAAAGAATGGCAGCTTCATCTGAAGACGTGCAACCCCTTTCAGAGTGGCAGACAGGTTTTAAGAGGAGCAGAGGTCGCAGAAATCAAATATTTACCCTTGACGCAATGATAGGAAAAAATGGAAAAATTCAAACAACTTTTGATAAGAGAATCCTGCAAGTTACACAAAATACTGCAGGATATGCTGGTGGATTAGAAATGGGTGCATCTCGACTTGCAGCTGGAATTTTTGGGTCAATTCTCAATTGGATAGAGCATATTCGCAATATGTCCAAAGATCGATAACCGAAGTTATGTTATTCCAGATTAAGAGAAATGGATAGATTGAAATATGATTTGTCAACCATAGAGAAATACAACTGGGCCCGCCAGGTTAGAAGTTTATTTCCATTTGACGTTTCCTTCTTGACGTTATGTTCCTCATGGTCTTCGTGTCATAAACCTGTCATTTTCTTATCCACTTTGAAGCAATTTTTTAAAAAGTTCCGTTGATCACTTGATAAAAAAAAACTACAAAACATAAAAGATGGCGAGTCTGCAAAATGAAAGGAGGAATCAAAAGAACAATTTTCATATGTGAAGAATTCCGACTTCCATGTTTATTTTTGCTCTCCTTTCAGTGCGAGTGGCATTCGTATATGAATATATTCCAGCAAGAGAAGTTTTACTACCCAATATTGCAAAGACGTCACCATCAGACGTGGATAATACAATTTGTTTTTGGGTTGGAATAGGTGCATAGTGATTTAGCCTTGCTAGTAACTGTATTGGTTTATCCGCAGGAAAAGTGTACCTTCGAAGTTCAAATAGCCGGTCCGGATTTTTTTTCAGGTAAGCCGAAAACACTAAAGATCGTCGAGTTCATATTCAATTTCCTCAAAATAAGCAATCTTGGTAGGTGTAGCCATACACCTGGCAGGAGGAGACCGTGACCTTTCACGAAGATGTGGCTCAACAGGAGGAGAACTCGCTGCAGAATAAGGTCTGCCTAAAGCAAGAGCCCTGTCAGGAGAATGTTGTGCATCAAGAGCAGAAGATGATTCGTAACGAGTTCGTGCTTTACGATCCTGCGATCACACCTATGTGGAACTGCGACCGCTTGTTTATTACAATTCCAGGAACTACACTCATTTATCAGACAGTAATATGACATCGAACTTCGCTAGTAATTAGTGACATTGAACTACTTGTAATTCAAAAAATACATGCAGAACAACTTTTTTTGCTTCAGAGCAATAATTCTCTGGTTGAAAAAAAAAAACAGAATATATAAACAATATCTTAAGGTTGTTGTCGTGCCAGATATCACATAATTAATTTTTTACCTTGAAAATTTACGACAAATAATGATTTTAACGACAGTTTCTGTAATTGTCTTCTTTCTTACTTTTGCTTGTATCCAATTTATTTTAAAATGACAGAAATTTAACAAATCATGGCTTTTTTCGAGCAAAATGTTTTCTGCAACATTTCTGTTTCCAAATTTAAAAATAAATAAACGTTCTTTGTACATATCTAAGAACACACTTGATTTCGGAGAGTCGAAAGTGTCCTTACAACAGTGTCCGGATTTTGTTGTATAAAGTAGGAATATAAAACGTATCATAGATGGAAAACTTGAGAACGGCAATTTTGATTTTCCTCCCTCACACGCAGAAAGTAGTCCTTTTTTAAATGTTTTTACATCTTTTTCTGCGTAGAATGAAGCTTAACACGTACTTTTCATAAAAGAAGAAGACGGCTTCGTAAATTTCATAGAGAACCTTCAATATCAATATACGGAGGATACTGAACAGTTTTTACAAAGAAATATTTTTTCTTGCGGGAAATACGTTTAATACTTCATGGGGTTCACGTACCATCTAGATATCGTTAAAACGGAAAAATACGCATTTATTTGTTTGAAATTTTGAAAAATTTGGGTGGGGATGGTCGATGAAGGGGCGGCAATTCGAGAAAAATAAATTTGGACCACCCTACTCTTAAACTCTTCACAGAAATAAATAAGCTTTAAAAATTTATTTATCGCGTTGTCTGAAGTTCGACACTAATATGTTTTTAAGTTATTGAAACGCAATTTTCATTTCGAAAAAAAACGAAATATCTATTTCATAAGGTGTAAAGCTGTCTGAAACAAAAATAAAATTCTTTATTTAAGTTTAGTTTTGTTAATAAATAGAGTATTCTGCTGCTATGGATAGGCAGGGAACAATATTTTTTTCCGTGTTGAAGGGCACATTCTCCTAAAATGTTATCAGAATTATATGTTCCAGAGCATAATAGAAAAAACCTAATTTTCAAACTCGCCTAAATGGGAATTTTGTATTGCACTAGGATTCAACCGCGTTGAGTTTGACCCCAAGATAATTAGTATATTAAATAAATACGATGCGAGGCAGATCAGCCAGGAAATTCATCAAAGTTTAACATCTATGATGGCGTTGGATCAACAAAATGACTTGTATTTCAAATTATACAGTTTTCATTATAAATGCTTCCACCATAACGATTGCCATTGACACGTATATAATCCCAAGAAAGTTATGGAAAATCAATTTTGCGCATTAATAATAATGCAGTAGTCACCTTGATGGAAATTGCAATTTTGGACGCAGCTTGTAGACTCCTGGGCATAGCTTTATTTCATCGCTATTTTATGAAATTATCACAGGCCTACGTTTCTCAGACGCAAGAACCAAGGTAGTCACTTCCCAAGCAATTTTCGACACTGAAATCAAACTTGACAGCAGAATGGCCCATGAACGTCCGGATTTCGACATCTTTTAACCTGAATGTGACAAGAAGGAATTTTTCACTATTCCAAGTAAAAACTGCAATACTTTTCGAAAAAACTCCACTCAAAGAGAGAATTTCAATTCTTGGGAAAAATTCCTTTTACCAAACCTAAATTAAGATTTGTTTTCGGAAAAATTTTGTTTTATATCAGGATCATAATTCTTCTAGATAATTCCCTGTTTCCAGTAAAAATTTAATTCTTTCCGAAAATTCTCCGAGTAGAATTGTTCAAAATAATGCATGTATTTTTCCAGCTAAAAATAGTATAATGAAGCCATAAACTGTTTTTAACTTGTTTCTCCTTCTCGTGAATGATTATCATTTATACGATTTTGACGTAGGTGAAGAAATAATAATAAATCTGCAAGGATGATACAATTTATCATTATTATGCGTATTATTAACAGTATTGACTGGAGCGGTGTAGTTCTTTGACTGATCATTTCTGTTTTATAACTATTCTGATATATTATACAGTCTGTTTTGTCTAAAAATTATCAACTGTATCATTTATTAAAAAGGCCAAATTTTGTCCAAATTGTTGAATTTCGACCTAAAAAAGATAAATTTTCAATCAAAATAGGAACAGTTATATTTTCAGTTGAAGAAATTATTTTTCAACCAAACTGTTGAATTTTCAACTAAAATGATAAATCTTCAACTGGAATAGTTGAATTTTTTCCCTAAAGGATGAATTTTCCACCAGAAAGATTAATTTTTTACAAAAAAGAGGAATTTTCCGCAAAGTGGATAAATTTTCGAACAAATAGTTGAATTTTCATCCAAAAAAGATAAATTCACAAAAAAATGTAATAGTTGATATTTTAAGCAGGAAAATATTTTCATTTTAAATCAAAACCAGTTGAATTTATCCAAAAACTACGAATTTTCAACAAATTACATAAATTTTCAACAAAATAGTTGAATTTGTTAGCTAAAAATATCAATTTTTAACCAAAAATGGAACAGTTAAATTTTCATCAAAACAAAAATAATTTTTATTTAAAAAAACTAATCTTTTACAAAAGAATTGAATTTTTTGCCAAATTCTTGAATTTTCAAGCCAAAAAAACGATTAACAAAAAAGTTAATTTCCAACAAAACTGAATTTTAAATCCAACAGAAAAAGAATTTTCTACTCGAGGATTTTTTCCAAGAAATTCTTATTTCTCAAAAAACGTTTTAACAAAATTTTCCTAAATTTCGGTTAGAAAAGATTATTCGAAAGATTCTAGCGAGAAACTATGATTGAATTCAATAAGGTTTGCTCATTTCTATCACATGATAAAATAAACTCGAAAGTGAATCGTTTTAAACGTAATAAAAATAAAAATTATAGTCTAAAATCCAATTTATATTTAAAATCTAAGCTACTAAATTGTAAATACCTTGTTATTACGGAGCAGAATAAACAAATCGCGATTATTCCAAAAAAAGAGCGTTTCGTCGCAAAAAGTGAGGTTAGGTGCTACGTGTAGAGACTGACAGATTACTGGGAAACGACCGAGTTCACAGACTTAAAAAATTAGCATAACAGACGTGTGGTTTGCAGACACGTTTATTTTCGACTTAGCATACATTAGTGGCACTTTATCAACGACAGAAGCTAATCAAACATAGGGGCTCTTATCTAATTATACTTCCCGTTGGCCGTCGCACCGGAATTCCGCGATTTGTGCTCGATATTTTCACTTGATTATGAACAAAACTTACCCAACATTCGCCTTTCGAGATTGCAAATAAACCTCTGCGGTTTAAAAGGAAATTTTCGGATTTAATTCGTTGGAAAACGGCAAGGCATCTCCTTTATTTTGACAGTTTTGACAGCTCGAGTCTCGACAGGTCTCGACACGCTTTCTGCTACGATTCTGTCTGCTAGTCGATTTTGCAATAATCTAGGGGGCGACACTAGAGCGATTCTTATTTTTTATACTTGGTGTATAATTGTTTTATAAAAATACTCGTAATTTTTTTCCATTTTAGGTCTTCATTTTTAGGAGTGTATTTCAATTTAAAAAAATTTAAAAATTGAATACGAAATTTAAAATTTGGAAAAAAAACTTTTTGAGTTAGTCAAATGTAAATATAGATTAATTATTTTAATTTAATTGTATTGTCAACTTTATAAACTATTTTCATTATTCTAATAACTTCCAATTAATAGATTCATAATTAAACGCTTTTATTCAATTTCAAATTCTATTCAAATATTGTTTCAGTCTAAAATATTCAATTTGAAATTTTTTAATTTAAAAAAAAACATTTTTTTAATATTTAGACAAATTTGAATGTTTATTTAAAATAATATATAATAAATAAAATTTAAAAAGCTGAACTGTTTGAAATTTGAATCATTAAAATTTCAGTGTGCTGAATTTAAATTTGAATTGTTCCACTTTAAACATTTATAATTGGCAAGTGGTAAGTTTAATAGATATTTTAATAGAATCAAAATAAAATTTTAATGATTGAAATGATATTCTAAAATAATTTAACATTTGAAAAGATTTTTAAAAATTTTGCAAAAAATGTAAATTTTGGAACATTGCGAACAAAAAATTTAGAAATTGCTTAAGAATTTTGAAAGATTTCAATGGAATAAAAAAATTTTCTCAAGATTCCTGGGGAAATTTGAAATAATTTTTTATTTTGAAAAATAAATTGAAGAAAATATTTTAAAACATTTCCAAACATTAAAAAATATTTCTAGAATTTAAAAAAAATTCTGGAACATTATAAGGCAATTTTTTTAATTTTATAGGATTTAAATAAAAATTGTATTTCTTTGATATCTTTCCAATTGCTTAGAAAGCTTTTAAATTTGGTTTTTAAAATCTTTAAAAATCTTCGTTTTGTTTTACATTTCTTGAAATGTTTTTAAAACTTCTAAATATATCTTAAACTTACTCGAATTTGTTCCTAAATTAATTATTGATTAAATATTTTTTCAGTTTATATTGAAAATTAAGTTTTTTTTGTTGAAGATTCATTTCTTTGGTTGAAAATTTAACTATTTGGTTGAAAATTCCTTAGTTTTAAATATTTTCGTGAAAATTTATGTATTTTGTTAAAAATTAATATTTTTCGGTAGAAAATTAATCATTTCGATTGAAAAGTCAACTGTTTAGTTAAGAACTTTTTATTTAGTTAAAAATACATTTTTGAACTGCAAATTTTCATTATATAATATTTCATAAAATATTTTATTCATTCATATTTTCAAATTTCATTTTTGCTTGATAACTTACCTTTTTTAGTTGAAAATTCAATGATTTTTGTAGAAAATTAATATTTTCGTGTCGAAAATTATACTTTTTTGTTAAAAATTCAACATTTTGGTTGAGATTTGTTTTTTTGGTTAGAAAATTAATCTTTTTTGTTGAAAATTCGCCTTATTGATTGAAAATTCAACTATTTGTTTAGAAATTATTCTTTTTTTGTAGAATTGGACTAGCTGAACATTCGACTTTCTTTTTGAAAATTATTTTTTTTTCTGAAAATATGAGGATTTTTTTGTAAAAAATATCTTTTTATGTAGAAAATTCATCGCTTTGATTTAAAATTGAATTTTCTTGATTAAAAATTCATATATTTAGTTGAGGATTCAACTATTTTATTCAAAATTCTTTTTTTCTTTTAGTTTGAATCAACTTGTTGAAAATTCAACTATCTTCTAAAAAATTTCACCTATCTGGCTTTAAAATTCAACTGCTTCTGGTTGGATTTTAATCCTTCTTATTTGAAAAATCAACCCTTAGTTTGAAAATTATTTCGATAAATTCATCTTTTTTGTTCGAAAATTAAACCCTTTTATAAAAAAGTCCATTTGGATTTGAAATTTAACAATTTACTTATTCAATAATTTAGTAGTTTGGGTAAAGTCGGTTTTGGTACGGGGTAAACCCGGCCATCGACTTCCATTGCTTCCCCTCTCAGAAAAAAAGTACAAGAGAAAGTTTAAAAAAGGAAAATTTCCCTAAATTAGAAATAAAAAGTGCGTTCCAGTGAGGAGGATCGAACCCGAAGGGCGGGAATCTGAATCCCGGCCCATTGAATCGTAAATCATTCGCGTTAACGCGCGGATACGTTTCGTTCCGGGGGTTCACGGGGGCTTGGATTTAGATATCAAGAGGATGCTGTGGCAGTGTGTCTTTATTCTGTGTACTCTACATTAAGCGAAAAAAACGCTTCCTTGCTAAACTTCCTGGGGTCCACGGGAGTAGTATGGGGTCCCCTTGCGACTCACGTGCGTCCCATTGTCCAAAACTGGCACTAATGATTCGTTCTGATCCGGCGAGTGTCCCATTTCTTTCCGGAAAGCAAAAATAACTTTTGGGGGACCATTCACCTCTCTCAAATTGACCCTAAAAGATCATTTCCGCATTTTTTTTATGTTATGAAAACGTCTCAATTTTATATGAACGCAAATACAGTAGCGCGTTGAATTTAGTGTTGTGCATTAAATGGTAAATTATATGATAAATTAAATTAATACTAAAATAGATTGTTTACTTGATCTTGATGAATTTTAAACTAAAAAGTTGCATTAACAACCAAATTGTTCAAGTTTTAAACAAAGGACAGCTCTCTTGACAATTACCAACGTAACTCTTTATGCATCTATAAGCTTTGGCAATGAATCTAGAACAATTAAAAATATCAAAATATCAGACTTCTAGATCTTAAGACAGGGGAAATACGATAATTTTTTTCTAAACAGGGGAATAATAAAAGGATCAAATTTTTTACATAAAATAAATATTGATAATGTTCCAAATTGCCAACGTGACTCTTTGTACATCTATAAACTTTGGTATTAAATCCAGAACAATTTGAAATATTGAAATATCATACTTCACAGCCCTGAAATCTAGCTCTTAAAACAGAGGAAAAAGGCTTTTTTTACAAAAATAGGGGAATAAAAGGGAAATGATTTCTTAAAAAAAAAATTAATTTTGATAAAGTTCCTTATTGCCAACGTGACTCTGCGTGCATCTATAAGCTTTGGTGATGAATCCAGAACAATCGCACGTATCCTGTACTCGTGCCAAATGTAAATTACAGAGTAGAAATATAATTGAACAACAATCAGAGGGAAAGGTTCCAATTGTAGACACCTGCTAGTTTCAACCAAAAGGAGTAACAATTGATCTAATAATTGTAAATCCCGAAACAAACTATTAATCATAATCTAAATTTGAATCTAATCTATATTAATCCTCTTTCACTATTTTTGAGGTCCATTATTATTTTTTAGGGCTTTGTAGCCCCAAACAGAAGCATTCAGTTTCGTTAAGGTTAGGCTAGAGTGTTGACTCGAGACGAGACTTGAGACAAGATTCGAGATTTGAGACGAATTTCGAGATTCGAGACAAGATTCGAGATTCGAGACAAGACTTGACACAAAATTCAAGATCCAAGATAAGATTCGAGACAAGATACGAGATTCAAGACAATATTTTAGACAAGATTTGAGATTTAAGGAAAATTCGAGACATGATTCTAGAAAAGATGCGGGATCAAATTCGAGATTTGAGACAATATTCGAGACAAAATTCGAGATTTGAGAAAATATTTGAGACAAAATTCGAGATTTGAGCCAATATTCGAGATAGTATTCGAGATTCAAGACACTGTTCGAGATGTAAGACAGATTCGAGACCAAATTTCAGGTTCGGGACTAGCTTAGAGGCAAGATTCGAGACAATATTCGAGATCCAATACAAGATTCAAGACAAGATTCGAGGTTCAAGACAGTATTCTAGACAAGATTCGAGATTCTGAAAAAGATTCGGGACATGATTCGAGACATGATTCGAGACAAGATGCGAGATAACATTCGAGATTTGAGACAATATTCGAGACAATATTCGAGACAGAATTCGAGATTTGAGCCAATATTCGAGATAGTATTCGAGATTCAAAACACTATTCGAGATGCAAGACAGATTCAAGACAAAATTTGAGGTTCAAGGCTAGATAAGAGGCAAGATTCGAGATAAGATTCGAGATCCAAGACAAGATTCAAAACAAAATTCAAGACAAGATTCGAGGTACAAGACAGTATTCTGGACAAGATTCGAGATTCAAGAAAATATTCGAGACATGATTCGAGACAAGATGCGAGATAAAATTCGAGATCCAAGACAATATTCGAGATAAAATTCGAGATCCAAGACAATATTCGAGACAAGATTCGAGACGCAAGACAATATTCTAGACAAGATTCGAGATTTGAGCAAAGATTCGAGACATGACTCAAGACAAGATGCGAGATCAAATTCAAGATTCGAGACAATATTCGAGACAATATTCGAGACAATATTCGAGACAATATTCGAGACAATATTCGAGACAGAATTCGAGATTTGAGCCAATATTCGAGATAGTATTCGAAATTCGAAACACTAGTCGAGATGCAAGACAGATGCAAGACAAAATTTGAGGTTCAAGGCTAGATAAGAGGCAAGATTCGAGATAAGATTCGAGATCCAAGACAAGATTGAAGACAAGATTCAAGACAAGATTCGAGGTACAAGACAGTATTCTGGACAAGATTCGAGATTCAATCAAATATTCGAGACATGATTCGAGACAAGATGCGAGATAAAATTCGAGGTCCAAGACAATATTCGAGACAAGATTCGAGATGCAAGACAATATTCTAGACAAGATTCGAGATTCGAGCAAAGATTCGAGACATGATTCGAGACAAGATGCGAGATCAAATTCAAGATTTGAGACAATATTCGAGGCAATATTCGAGATTCAAGACACTATTCGAGATTGAGGACAATATTCAAGCCAAGATTCAAGACAACATTTGAGGTTCGAGACAAGCTTAGAGATAAGATTCGAGACATCGCTCGAGAATAAAGGCAATATTCGAGATTGACGACAAGATTCGAAACAGGATTCGAGATTCCCAACAATATGCGAGACAAGGTTCGAGATCCACGAAAAGATTCGAGACAGGATTCGGGAAAAGATTCCAGATTCAAGACAATATTCGAGACTCAATCCAAGAATCGAGACCAGATTCGAGAATAAATACAAGATTCGAGACAATATTCGAGATTCGAGACAAAATTCGAGACTCCTCTAAAAATAGGGGAAAAAATTCCTACATTCATATTGACCGCAATACTGAAGGTCAAGCCGAGCTGAGATTGTAAAATAAATGTGCAATGGAAAGAACGCTAAGTGTACTCTGTAGTAAAATACGTATAACAATTACAGTTCTGCAGTTTGCGTCCAAGCGTTGGTGAATTATTGGTGCCCGAAAGAGGCAAGCTAGACCCGAGGCGGTTATTATAAAACCTGCCGAGGGTTTAAGCTACGCAGAGGTCCTTAAGGACCTCAAACATAAGGTGAAACCTGACACCCTTGGTGTTAAAATTAAGGGTGTGAGAGAAACCAGGATAGGTGAGGTCCTTGTGGAAGTAGGACCTGCAGCGGACGGCAGAATAAAGCTATCTGCTGCCATTGGAGAGGCCATCGGTGAAGGTGGTAGAGTGAGGGAGCTT